>JAQIWG010002940.1:0-19062 GCA_034695025.1 Chamaedrilus cognettii | reverse complement strand
GCTGATGCAGGCCTTGAGCCTTTTCCTGAAGGCAAGGACAGCTTTGTCGATTGGTGCCTGCGGCAGGTCAGTCCAGACCTCCAGTACCGTCTTGAGTTGTGCCTTGTCCTTTGGCTTTGGCCTGTGTGTCCGGTACCTTTCAAGCATCGTTCCCCAGACACGATAGTCAAGCGGATTTAGATCTGGAGAGTTCGGAGGCCATTCATTTTTGTTGATGAAGTCGGGCGGTAACACTGAAACCATTCCTGCGACTGGCTTGCAGCATGAGCTGGTGCGCCGTCTTGTTGAAAGATGAACACGGGCGGCGCAACGTTCTGGCAGTCCTCGATCAAATTTACATGCATCACCCCCCCCCCCCATGTATGGTAGTCTGGCAAAATAGATCCTGCCAGTTTAGCGACAAATTTCGGAGATCTGTAGGCATCAAAATGCTGTTTGCATGCATCATTGTGTTAGTTAAAACGATTTTAAAGTTTTTGTGGTAAAAGTTTCATAGCAAGCAGATTTTCAAGTGAAATTTTCAGAACTTGTGCCAAATTATCTCAGCTACAATCCCTGAAAAGATGAAGCAAAAATATCAATTTTTGGCTGAGTTACCGCGAATCTGCTAGGGGGGTATTTTTTTCCGCATCCTGTATATATCTTAAATGAAATAGCTTTTTGTTCAAAAAACTAAACTAATTGGCGCTATCAATTTGTAGCGTGGTCGGGACCGGGGGCGTATTGGCATGTGTGGCGTGACGCTATTTGTTTTCTTGTATTTTTAATAACAATAATAGTATGCACTGGGGGGAAACTTAAAAAAAATTTCTCTGGCTATTTTGAACGATTTTTTTTCTCCTCCAAAAGCGAGAACAAGGGACAAGGGTGGGGGTAGTCGCTCGTGTGACATACTTTTTGAGGGTTTCAAGCAGGGGCGGCGCTATGATTTCTTTTGGGGGGATAAAAGGGGACAAAGGAAAAACTGGGGGCTAGCTTAAAAAGAGGCTTGATCTATAACACATTTTTCCTCTCTGAACAGAAGTCGTTGCGGGGGGGGGGGGGTGTTAACAGAAACATTTTGCCTTCTGATACGCTCAAAAAATGATTTTTCAAGTGCCAAAAAGTTAAGGGATCAACTTTCTGCATTGGGGGGACTATCTCCCTTGATGCAGGTTTAAAAATCGAAGCAGGGCTGACTTGAAGCAGGAAATACCTAAAAAAAAGTGGGGTGGCTGATGAGGGGGCTAATTTTCTGAGTTGAGGGGGCTGTGTCCCGTTTAGCCCCCCGTAGCGCCGCTCCTGGTTTCAAGATTGTATGACAAAAGGGGAGAGGAATCAAAACATAAAGAAGGTGACGTACTTTATGGGCATTCCCTTACTCCTCGTTGCGTCTATGTTTTGTAGTTTATTGCAAATTTGGTCTAATATTTTAATTTGCTTTTCTTGATTGCAATTCATATTTCTTCAGTTTTTTCCATGTTTCTAGCAAATCTTTCTTGCAGTTTTGTACCTAACAAATTTTTGTTTTGCTATCTTTGGATAAACTAAGTCACTGATTATATGAATTGTTGTAATATTTAGTAAATTAAAATTGTATGGAGGCCTGTAATTTATTCATATTGATTGGCATAATAAATTTCTACTCATAAATTGCAGTACGGTGTAACAGTAGATAAATACAGAGAATCACCTTTTAGCATTAATATTGTTAACTTCAACATTATGAACACATTAGCCTGTGTAGGCTTACTTTATAGCGACTGCTAGACTGTTGTCTGTGACACAGATCATAATTTCATAAATCAATTATGATTTAATTAAATGATTACCGCTAATAATTAGTCGTCTACACTGGCCAAATTACTTCGGCAATAATATTTAAATGCATAGCTCGATCAGCGCAATTAATCATGCTTCTAAGTATTCAAGCTGGTTAAATTCAACTTGAAGCTTGTGTCCTGGTTTTGTATCGATCGAGCGCAACATTATTCCCACCGGGGCCCCTATACTATTAAGTTCCATAATAAACTTTTTTAAAGAAATCTGTTGAACGATCAATCATTTTAGTAGAAAAAATAAAAATAAATAAAGGTACCAAAGCAAGGCTATACGCCGTTCGCCTATCGGCGCACGCTGTAAAAATATAAAAGCCAAAAAAGGTAACTCGGTGGCCTGAACATCACGCATCAGACTTTGTTAAGTAGGCTAAGTTTAATCGGATAGGCCTAAGCCCATGAGCATAAAAATTTGGTCTATGAACTAGTATAGCATACATGTACATGTATCATACATGTATGTAGGCTACTGTGTCCACACACAGTAGCCGGCACAGTATACACGGCTAGCGCACATTAGGCAAGGCTAACAGTACTACCGCTTAGCCGTGACTTAATTATGCCACTCCGTAGCTCCATGAGATAACGCCATAGTTTATCAGACTTGTAAGCCTAGGCCCTACAAAAAGGGGAACTCAAGGGAATTTTTGCCACTTCAAGCAAAGGCGTGTTATAATTATCAAGTCTTTGATGGGCTCTGAGTAGCATAGGCTTACACGCCCCAGCCCAGGCTTAATTAGTAGCCCGCATGTCATAATAGCTAGGCTAAAACCTGGCCTAGCTGTCCTATCAAGCTGTGCTGTATGAGCAGAACTCAATAACGTATTAACAATAGTTCTGCCTAGCCTAGTCTAGCCTAGCCTAGCCTAGCCTAGCCTGGCCTAGCCTAGCCTAGCCTAGCCTGGCCTAGCCTGGCCAGAATTTGTGGCGATAGGCATATGCGTCCGAGCAGCTCGCTCGCACTAATCTGCACCTAATCTGCTATAAAAGCGATCCAGTCGTTAGACGGTGCACGCCTAAAAAGAAATGTAATTGGTAGCTGGTCTACCAATAAGACATAAATTAATGCGGTAGCTGGTCTACTGCAGTGTTTTGATGTTATTTTGTATTTTACAAATTGTTATTTATTCACGCTGGACGTGATGCCGTTGTACTAATTCAACCATTAGCCATTAGCAATAATACTCTCTATTGTTAAATTCACCGAAAAATTAACTAGTGTGAATATCAAGATCAGGCCTGAGCTTACGCAATAGATATGGACAGCCATTTTCAGAGGTACATGTAGACTACATGACATGTATGGATCGGATCGTATAGCGCGGGTACCCTACGCGTGAACTTTGGCCTAAAGTGAATAACAATCGACGATGAGATTTTGCTTAATATAACATTACAAGTATATTTTGATATTTTTAAACTAACGTTTTCAGGAAATATTTTTGAAAGTTGACACGTTAGGCTAAGTTTTGGACAAAAATAATGGTTTTTAACTTGTCGGACACAGTGTCCAAGTACAGCAAAGACGTTTCTCTCTCTTTTTGGCACTCTGCTATATCACTCTCCTTAACCACTCGTTAGACTAATGTGCCTAGCTGTTTAGCCTATCAAATTAGAAGGCCATCTCATCTCTCTCTAAATTACATGTGGGCTTAACCTTCAGTCAATCTTCATATTCATTATAACGATATGTTGCAATACCCATGCAACGTGCTAGCCCATAGTTATTCTACCGACGCAGGAAAGGTATTCAATGATCTAACACGCTTGCTTGGATCATTCTTCAGGTCGACGAAGGGTGCGTCGAAGCAGCGCAGGGATCAGATCAAGGAGGAGGTGAACGAGCTGAGAGACCTGGTGCCTGTCAGCGGGGCGATTAAGCCAAGGCTCTCGCAGCTACAGACCATGGCGATCTGCAACGCGTATATCGCCAAGACCAACTGCTTCAGGAATGCAGGTATACCCATGTGTAACGTGTAACACGTATACCCACGTAACGTATAACCACGTTAAATATTGTAATTAATATTGCATATTTCATTAATTTTTAATTTTATTATTCTTTTATAAAAGAAAATTCATCTTAAAAATATCTAAATATTTAGATATTATATATATCCTTCGGTTGTGAAGGAATTTTACTGGTCGTAGTGGCGGAGGTAGGGGGCGTGAGTTCACTCGTGCCCCCCCCCACCCGTAGCTACGCCGCTGCCATTGGACATTAATGTCTATGTTAAGGCCCGTTTTGAATAATTTGAAACTAAACTGCCTCCCTCAGATGTAAAATAGTTATTTATATCTGCGATTGATGAACCTGTGTTTGTATTATATTAAAACATTAGTTTGAAGAATTATTATAACTGGTAGCCTGTTCCATATAGATGGCATAAACCGTTTAAAATCAAGCTGTTCACATAACTGATAGGCATGTCGATTAAGTAAGGCCAGTCCATTCTGCTGCTTTTCAATTGCCATGTTTATTTTTGCAAGTTTGTGTGATGCTTTAAAATCGAGTTAATGCCTACAAATATTTTGTGAACTCGTCTATTATATAGGCATCCAAACATAACTTGTATATTATCATGTGAGTATTTTTCTTTTCTACCGCACCAGTTTAGTTAGACTAGTGTCACCTATCTGTTTGCCTTTTTAGTCTCTTTTACTTGGAAAAGCTCAAGCCTTCAACAACTCTTGTAGGATCATGCTCCCTTTCTTTTTATTATAGTTATTTGCAGCACCAGTTTTGTTTGGTTTGTGTCACCTAGTACTGCAGCCTAGGCCTCCTGTCGCTCTCTTCGATTTCAGGTAGATCGGCACGTTCAACAAATTATTGAAACCATGGGACTGGGATGGATGATTCAGTTTTGTCATTTAAATAAACATCTTGTGCCATGTTTTGTAGGCGCTAAGTTCTAACCGCTGCCTGTGACCTCTGTTCTTTACTTGGCTGTCTTGCTTTGTCTTTAACGCAAAACTTAATGAGGGGCCTAGAGTTTTGCAATAAAAATTTCATAGTAAATCATTTGGGAATTCTTTTTGAAAGTTGCTCAAAAAGTCTCACACACACACACACACACGCACACGCACACGCACACGCACACACACACACACACACACTCGCGCTTTGTGAATTTTTTTTAATCAATTATAAAATAAATCCATTTAATAAATCCGTCCATTCCCCGTTTACGCAGGGGTAGGCCATTTGCAGCCATGGACACACGCCATCCACTTTATCCTATCCGTCGCATCTTAACGTCTCAATTTTCTAGCCTTCATGTCCTTCTCTGTCAAGGTTTTCCACGTCGTTTCCTGTCTCCCTATACGTCTCTTCCCAACGTCTCTACCTCATAATCCATACACTTCCGCATCCGATCATCTGGTTCCTTTCTCAAAACAAGCCCCAGCCATCTCAGTCGGTTTCTCCTTACCACCTCCGCCACTGCCTCCAACTCCATTCTCTCTCAGATCGGCACTATACTATACTCAAAAATTAATTCTAGTAGGCTAATAATATATAATATCAATTGATTGAAGTGACATGAATGGCAATTTCGATCTTATTATCTCAATTTAATTTAAATTTCTTATTGCTTTAATTTAATTTCATCTATATGTAAAATTTTTTCATTTCTTATGACTTGGCCACTGTTCCATTAACACGTATATTGGAATTCACTTTCATTAACTTTATATTGCGTTATGATATTTTATTTCAAATGGTGTGTTATTGCTATTCAGTTGCTTTTCACGATGATGACGTTGGAGGCAGTTATGGTATTCAGATTGATTTCACAGAGGTATGGATTATCAAAAATTATTTGCAGACTGATGGACTTCTAGCATTAATGTAAATGTTTAAATTATCAACTCGTGACACCAAACTTTTTGCGCCCATATTTCACCGATTCCATTTTGTAATCATTGCCTTTTGATACTCGCTTTGAATTTATTTTAAAATTAACTGGGTTAGCTGGGCCGCTGGGGTTCAGATGAATTAGTGACAATTATTGTTGAAATATATAGTTAATAAATTAACAAACATAGCTCAGGATCGAAGATTGATCAAGGGTCGCCTGGGGATATCCGAGGGAACTAGATGAATTGAGTATGTGTTTATCGGATACGTAGCCTTGCTCGTTTTAAAGTAATCAAACTATGTTAGAAAACCAGAACATTTAAATTTCATGGTACATGAAGTGGTGACAAGTCGCCTGTTGCAACAGCAAATCAGTCATTTTATTACGCTTGATGAACTTCAAGATTTTGGCTGTTACCTACCAGTGGAATGTTCACCTTTTTAAAAGACATAAAGTGAGTAGGCCAGCTACTACAGGCGTTAACTCTGACGCAAGTGCTGTGATTTTTCTTTATGCAAGTGACTAACTTTTTTATTGTATGTCAGTGAATATGTCTTCTGGTTGCAGGCATTACCTGGGTTTTTGCTGACAATAACCACAGATGGGAAGCTTCTGCACATCTCTGAGAACGTTACAGAATATCTGGGTCATTCTATGGTTAGTTGACTACTATTGGCTGCTAATGTTGCCTAGAAAAAAATTAATTTACGACAGCCTACATGGTGAACAACTCAATTTTATTTGTGTATTGGGTGGTCGATGATTCTCCATTGTACTATTTCACATCTCTTCCAATTTGAAGAACTTCATTTTTTCATGTTCTTGTTAACTTTGTGTTGGTTATCAAGATAATTGTCAGTCCATAAACGATTTCAGGCCTTGCTCTCCATATCCTGTTGAATAACATCACTGAGCACATTGCCAGGGGTCCATTCAAACTTGACTCTTGTTCTCTGATATTAGGCTCCTCGGCTGCATGCAGTGAAGCCAGTATACTTCAGTGTAAATCTATCTGCGCTTAAGTTTGATATCAGTAGAGTGTGGTGCGGCGAGTGAGTCATTATAGACCTACATGTATATCCTATACTTGGTTCTTAAGACTATGAGTCACATAAATCCAAGGACGATGGCTTACGGGGAGAAGTGGCAACGATACAGGCTAAAGCCTTATTCCTCGTGTGATTTTGAATCTGCAATTCTGGTTATGATCCTCTTGGAGCTATAAATAAATTACAAATCGAATCGAAATACACGCAAGCCATTAGTCACAGACGGCCCAGATATTGTAATAAAAATTAACGTTTTCACAAATTAATTTCAAAAATTTGTGTTCATATTGAAATAGTAATGTAGGGGCTCTGAATGCAGTTAATGCTAACTACTGCCCTTCAACGTGGAGTCGGTTATAAACAATAAAGGAGGTTAAATAGTGACAATATGATAATGACTGATCTGAAACGACTTGAGTTATGGCCCATAGGCCTAAGGCTATTCTGCATTATCATTAATCACTGTTATAACCAGGCAAACTATCTTAATATGCTTGTTAAGTCATTCTTGTGGCATGCTGAACACACAATGAAGACGTCAGAAAGCCTGCCTTTCTATCAAACCTGATAGAATAGGGTTTAAACTTAAGAGGGTTGTTGTGCAGGAGTGTAATAATGTATAATTTAAATAGGCCTGGTGGACCGTTTTGTTCAAGCAAATGTATTTTTCGTGTCGCTGCTTTTGTCCTGTCACGATCTTCTGTCGTTTTGACAGTTCATCATTTGATTTGACTCAGAATAGCTCAATGTGCAACCCTGACTGTGCTTAATATTAATATAAAGCCATTGACCTAAAAGACTTTTACAGTTTATCCCAAGAGAATATGTTTGCTACCGAACTTCATTAGGTGGTTTGAAATGATTGAAAGGGCGAGGCGTATATCTGAAGGAATAGCTATTGTACTACTGTACGCTCTGATCGTTAGCCTGAAATTATTTTTAAACTGTTGAACTTTAGACTTGATGATATTTTATAATTACATTGAAGTTAAGTGATGTTCTCTTAATTTTAACACGTTTACATATCCATTAAATGCTCTATCCACAAAATGAGTCGCTACGGACCATGGCGCATGCGTCTCAAGGCATGCATAGAAGCAGAAAGAAGGCACTTGGGGCATTCTCCACAGTTATTAATATGCCTACATGTACTGTACTTGAAATCTGAACCGTTGAAATTTAATGCAAATTGAGCAACGTGTCAAAATCTAGAGTTTTATAGCAAACTATAAAAGTTGATGTAATGTGTTTTTTTTGGCTCATCGCATAGTTGATACGATTCTTGAAATTTCACACACCGTACCATATTGCGCGTTAATTATACAAGGTTAACATTTAAAAATAAAGTATGTGCTTTATGTGTGACCAGGTGGAAGTGATGACGCAGGCAGACAGTGTCTATGACGTCATAGACGGTGAAGGGGATCAGAGGAGCCTCAGGGAGTTCCTCTTGGCAAGCAGAACCAAGTTGTGTGAGGCAGCGGGAGACGGCTCACGCGACGAGCTCAACTTTGTATGTCACATGAGCCTTGGCAAGTCGGCTCGTCGAAACAACTCCATCGAACGACTCAAGGTGAAAATATCGCATGCACAAATAAACACATGCAAATATCACTGGATACATGCAAATATCGATGGCGATTAATATATGGATCCTTTATAAAATGCTATTGTCAAGAAATTTAATTCAATTTTTTATATCTACTTCCAGAGCAAGGAGTAAAATTGTAAAAATTAGTTACGTTTGTGCATATGTTGTTAAAAATGGAAAAAAAATTTAGACAAAACAAGAGGAACTGATTCAAAATTTAATTAAATGAACTTTTATAGGATTATTAAAGTTGAAAGAATGACTTTTGCATGTGTGTGACTTTTGAGCGATTCGTATCCCAGAATCATTGTATAAATTATTGTTAGATGGACTGATCGTAATCATAATCACTACTGTGTCTTGCAGACCTGATACTTGCACAGCAGTGCTTGTAGCTAGCTGTATGGTAGTCTTGCATTCTGTGCGTAGGTGATGAGGGTTTGTGGACGCATGGTCTGGCCCGGAGGAAGGATGGCTCTAGCCGAGCCGATCTTCGTCGCCTGCTGCTCCCCCATGCTAACCTGCTCGCCTGTGGAGCAGACGACCGCTCTCCAAACGTTGATGTTTCAGACCTCGCACTCTCTCGACATGAAGTTCATCGACATCGATCAAAAGTTTGTGATCGTTGTGTCTATAAATGAGAGCGTGATTGAAATGAATGCTGCACCGTAAAATATCTGGCATATTATAGTTACATGTAGATGAAAAGGATAGTATGAAAGAAATAATAAGCCACACTGTATATTTAATATAATTATATAATCCTGTTTTATTGATGGAAGATAGCCTAATATAACACTATTTTGTATGAGCACTCTCACCCCCGACCCCGATATTTTCTGTTCACCCTTAAAAATAAGATATGAATGAATGAATGAATACGTTTTATTTTAAGCGCATTCAATGATACAGTTTAACAAACAGTAACTTGAAATACAGGAATGACAGGCTCTGGGTGTCGACGCATCCAGAGCGCCAACGCATGCCGATCATTACAACACTTTACAACAATTTCCTTTGAGCAGTCGCGCAATGATCAAAGATGGCACAAAATAAATAACTGACGCTTTAGAAAAACTACACGTTAAGAATTCGAGTTTCATCAAGTTATTAGCAACACGACTACCAATTGATCATAAAATACTTGCGATCAAGTTATTAAACTAAGCATCACTGCTGGTGATATTGTTGTGTATGTCTCGACAGCAAAAAGTATAAAACTGTCAAATTCATTAATTGAGCTCTAAGAATGTTCTTTATTTCAGTGGAGAGTATCACCTGGGTTGCAGTCGTAGCGAGCTGCATCAGCAGTCCTGGTATCAGATGATACATCGAGATGATACAGCAGAGGCTGTTCAAAGACACAAAGAGTGTATGTATTACATTATGTATTGAATTTGAATGTGTTATGCTTTTCAAAGTTGTGTACTTTGTATTTTGTTGTGTGAAAATTTTATTGGTAGATATTGAGGTGAAGCATTAGAAACGTTTCTTGTGACTTGAAACGCTAAAAATTTTGATAGAAACCATTGAGATCAGCGTTCCAAAAATGTGATTATTTTAGATGTCCTATATATTTATTTCTCTAGATAAGCTGAATTATATATTTAAATGATTTCATTTAAGCTCTATTGCATTGTTTTGATCAACTTGCATTTCTTGATTAGTTCAGCATTTTAAAATTGTTTTCAGACGAGATAATAAGAAAAATGTGAGAAGCTTATGAATTTTAGACACTGCTTAAGTGTATTTATTTCTGGTAAAGTGTTCACTATGTATGAAGACAAAAGCAAGTGGACATTACATTGTCAATTAAACAAGTTCTATTATTGATACGGTAATTTTGAAGCACAAACAAAGTTATTTTTGTGTCCTGTTCCATAGTGATTCAAGAGGGATCGGAAGCAGCCCGATCACTCTGTGTTCGCATACAAACAAAGTACGGGAGCTTTATTTGCCTGCACATTGTGATGCGTCTCAGCGGTTCACCGTTTAATCCCCTTTGTGCCGATAACTTCGCACAGGAAATCAACTGCCTCAACCACGTAATTAGCGAACGAGAAGCTTTTGAGTTGAAGCAGCGTCAACGCTGGGAAGAAATACATTTGAACAGAGCCAATTCTTTTGAGCCACGTCACGACCTGCGAAAAGAGTTATCTCTATCAAAGGCTTTTGTAGAGGAAAGATTTCCAGAATATGCCGCTTCAGAGTTTCAGTCTTCTAGGCATTCATGCATGAAAACGGCTGAAGGGATCGGACAGGAACTTCTAACTGAACCTAGATGCAAGTTGCAGCAGAAGCACGCCAAAAAGGCTAGAACGTCCGAGCCTTGCTTCAAACCTGTTGAAATGCTTGAAACTGCTGCATTTGAATCCGCTCATTTTCTGAATGAATCGAGCAACGCTCCTTATTTTGATAACGTGCTGCAACAGGAAAGTGTTGAACGCTCTTCTGTTCAGATGAATCACAATGTCAAACATTCTCTCGATTTCTTGACAGGCCAAATGGCCAAGACATCCTGTATTATTCAGAATCCACTGGCTCCACCTTCATCAGACAACGATCACGATGATGATTGCGTTATTGTTCATGTCAACGTGCCAGCTTCTAAGTTCAAATATACTTCTTGCACGCCACCCTATTCCCCTCCATCTCGGTTTTCTTATTTCGATGAAGCCGTTTCAACTAGCTATTCCGACGAATCGTCTTTTTTTCATTGCATGGCTTCGGCAATGAATCCTCGTCTAATGCAATCGAAGCACCAACCAAAGTTGCACCAGAAATTCCAGAATGATATTTGTCAATCGCAACGTATCCCAGACAACCTTCCGATACTGGACCAGTGCACAATCGAAAGCTTCTTCAGTGGAGTGGAGCGCCATGACAATGCTTTAAGCTCGCGTTCGACTTCCTGTGCTGAAAGTATTTCTTCTCAATTCCAACGTACAACCGATCGTGTTCCGATGTTCCCGCCTCGTTGTGTGGAACAACTACAGGAAGCGACCGAAAGAAGCCGATTGGTAGTGGGCCCAGGATTTATCGACTCTTCGCTCTGCGAAGCGACAGATCTGAACTCGACGATTAGAGATTCCACTTTTCTTGAGATGTTGTCTGAATCTTGGTTGGAGACGATCGACATGTTCTCAACTGCTGAGCAGCTGAACGTGTTCTGAGCTATGTTGAGAACGAGCACGTGTTCTCTTTGTTCTATCAGGTACAGTGTGCTTTTTAAGACCTTAATTTCCTTCACATTTCTGAATTTAATATAATTTTTAATATGCAGCATTTGCAATTTGAATGGTTGATTTTGTTCTATTTGCTAAATTTCTTCTTATAATAAATTTACGTTTAATTGTTTCAATGCTTTTGCTGTTGCAGGTGAAATGCGGATTGCGGGCAATTCGCCATTATGCCATGAGTTCGCTCAACTTTTATACATCATTGCATATTTTGTTATTTTTTACATGCTGTATTATCTTGTACTTACATACCTGTGTTGCCTTTGCTAGAACAACGTTTTATTTTAATGGACATTTGAGTCGGAAAGAAATTACTAGGGGCCTATAATAAATAATAGCATCCTAGCTCTTAATTTGTACCATTATTATTGTATCATGTATTTGAATATCTGCATTGTGAAGGCTATTTTAGAAGCTTACGGCTATGCATTGAACTTTTTTGTTATGTCAGCTGGCCTGAATGTTTAATCTAAGCATGTAATTTACCAATTTGAGAGCAATTATTATATTTTTTTTCATCTACACGGTGATGAAACTTCTCACTGTCACCATGGGCTAAAACTCTTAAAATTCTTACTAAATTTACAGAAATTTGATTCGTTCAAAATTAAAATAATTGAATGTAGGTTACTGTGGTAACATGTTTTTTGATCCCCGTGTACATGTCAAAATTCATTTTAATTGCTCGCAGTGTGACGAATGAAGAGGCTGGTCCCTTCTATTTAATGGCATTTCAGCATTGCATATAGTTTTCTTGTCATTTTTGTACAGTCGGAAGTGGCTGGTCCCTTCTGTTAATTTTGATATTTTGTTTAGCATTTCATATTTATACAGATTTCAGTAGCTGGTGATGCTGAAGCTATTGTAGTTTATGGCCCTTGCCACAGAGGAGCATGGAGTTACGAAGGCTTTGCGATCAATGCCGTATTGAGAGTGAATCACTGTAGATGCATGCATGGTGAGGACTACTTTCGCATCGAACACGGAGAAGATTAATGGCCTTTGACAAAATTACCATAGTTTCTTTGGTTCATTGAAAGCTGTTGAGGGTAATTATTCAGTAGATCGCTCAGTATTATCATTTGCATAGGCTACAAGTTGGAAGCGGCTGGACCCTTCTATGTAGGCTATGCAAATTGATTAAACCAGTTCACGCAATCATAATTTTCAAAGTGCCTTACTCAGGGTGTAGGTCCGTGTGATATTTTTATACTCTAGTAGTAATATACCTACATGTTTTACTAACATGCGTTTGGTTTAAAACTGTGAATAGACTCCAACACCTAGCCAACCTAAACCGACTTTTTATTCCTTTGGAATGGACAGGGCATATTTAATAAAGAGCTCCTTGAATGCTGTGCTGTTTGCGTAATGTTATATCAACGCGTAATTGGGCACAGCCGAATAGCCTACTATCAAATAACAGTCATACAGTCATTACTTGTAGGACTCGTTTTCATGATAGTATTTATTACCTTACTATTATCCGCTGTCAGGAATTGTTTCACACAAAAAGCATACTTCAAACATTGAGTTTACAATGAACCAAGCTTTTATTCAACTTCAGATACACGTGCACTTTCAAAATACATGAGCAAGCTTCATACATCAAAATCGCTTATTTTTATAGAATACAAACTGCAAATATTATTAACATGTAATCGAAGTGATTTCCCAAATATTGATAATTGTATTAATAGAACAAGCCAGGACATTGTTATTTACTACATCAAAAACAATATTAATATCACTTTACTATCAACATAATGCTCTTCAATAATGGTATTATCACAATATTACCTAGTGATCAGTACTGACAAACTGATATCAACCGACCTATCAAGAAGAAAAATAACAGCTGTGACACTCACATTCAATTTTGTACTCTTACTGTCAAAATCAAACCCTTCAAATTTTCAACAAATTTCACAAATTCTATCAATTTTATCAATTTTTCATTCCGAAAAAAAGCACGAGCTCCAACAAATATCTTTTAGACATTTTTTATGTCAACTCCGGTTTAAAGACTCGACACTCTGTGGTGATGAAAACTAAATAGGAATCAGTCCTCAAACCAAATAAAGCAACACAAGTTGTCAATATGTTAACTATTTGGCACTGTCACTACATAATCATAGCATGGTGTGTCACCACTCACCATGGTTATTTTTATCACTGAAAAATAGGAGTAGCGCTGTGCTTGCTCCTCATAAAACAGGAATAGTGCTATCCTAAGCTTTCAAAAACAACACACGCCTACGTACGCCACAAAAGTCGATATAAAAGCACAATGGGTTTTAAATGAAGGATACAGTTTCCACCAAATCATTATTTTTGATGTAAGTATGCCTACTCAAAATAACTCTCCTGATAACGCCAAATTATCAATCAAGTATTTTTAGTACAACAACTTGGCACACTAAAAGACATAAATATTTTTTCTTCTTCAGGAATACCATTATGTGTACCCCAAGTGCCATACATAAATAGAGATTTAAGTTTAGCCGTGCTAAAACATGTGTAGCATTGCCCTTGCTCCGTCTAAAGCAGGCGTAACGCAACTGCTCATATATTCATAAAATTTCATTCTACCAAACTATAAAAATCACTATTCTTATACTACTGAGAGTCTAAATCAACACTTTACAGACCAACAAAAAGATCAAGCTTACTTCACCGAGTAGGCCTACTAGTATTCCCTTGCAATGCTACAGCGCATTGTTTCGATAAACCGTGCAAAGTGAAGCAAGCAATTGAAAACTGCTGATATGTAACCTGAGACATAGGAATGCCATCACATAACGGCGATGAAAGTCAAAATCAATGCTGCACACAAAGCGAGAGCGATATTGAAAGAATCCAAAAAAGTCTTGTCAAGATACTGTTAACATAGAAGAAAAATTGAACTCCGCCTAGTCAGATCAATGTTATGAGGATTCAAGATAGATATTAAACACACATCGCTGTATTACGAAATTCAAAAAATCGGTTTTGTGTAGTACCAAAAGGTTAACAGCAGCGTTCAATACCTATGGCCAAATCAATCTGAAAACAATATTTTCATGATACAGAACTTCAGACATTAAGAACCACATCATGCTAAAGTTGGTGGCAACTATATGCCCCAAAATTTCATGCATCACTAGGTCTAAATTTTAGCATATAAGAATCAGAACGACTTTTCTGGCACATCGTCAGTTTACAATAGATCATTAAAAATTACCTAACACGATCGTAATTTAATTCTACAAAAATTTAAGAGGTCATTATTTCTGATAATATACTGTGTTGACAAATGTGATGACCTTTCGAGACATCCACTAGGCATCCATGAGTCCATGACATGCTAATGAATTGAACGGATTAAGGGAACACAACCATCGATAATTTGATATCAAACCAAACAAAAGTTATCACACAATAGTAAACCAAAAATTGACATAATTGATAGGACTGATAGTAATCAATTTAGAACTAAGGAAAAGCAATATTCAAAAATTGCTCATCATTGTCACATGACCGTGATACGTGAGACTCATTGTCATCAATATAATATTTAAACTGTTGCCTATGATAGAAGATGAATCAGAACAATTATTCTACTTTGCACAGAAGGCATAGATTGCATATCTTCGTACGCAACACATACACTATTACACTTTCATAATAACAATCTTCCACACATCACATAACATGCTCAGAATACATATTTAAAGGAATAATATTCATTTCAATAGTACTTCATTTACATGAAAAAATAAAGAAGAGGCACACAAGTGTTTATAATGACAAAAGACGATTGATAAATCAATAATTAAACATTTGCCTAATTAAAACTGAAACGCACTCAAATTATTACCTTGCGTTCGTTCTCACCCCCTCTCCTAATCCCCATTGTTCCAATCATTCAGGGTCCTGCACACAGAGTTCAATTTAAGAGATCAACTAGCTCAAAAAAAACTATGAGTGGCAAATATTTTTAAGATGTGAGCAAGACATCTGCAAAAAATTATCAATTTTTTTCGTAATTTCAATATAGTGGTCTTGGACATACAGTGTCAGTATGGGTTAAATTTTTTAGGAGAAAGGTAAATGAGCAGCATGCTGCGGCAACCCGACATCAAATATTACGTAAAAATTTCGACATCCGACTTTGTTTATCGAACTGCAGCACTGGCGAAATTTGAACACAACGTCATGCAAATTCATAATGACGAATAAATAATAATGTTGCGCAAGTGTCTAATTTAAAAAGGATACTTTAGGATGATCAAAATCATTCCGCCCTACTGAGAAAAATGAATGCGTTTGAAGCGACTTGCTAATTGTGTGTGAGTCGCTTCTATAAATTAATTTTGGTGTGTGTCACTAAACATAATTATTAGTGGATCATATCTCAGCTTGGAGGGCGAGAAATTCGTCCTTCCTTCGGCGATATTCGGAAAGCTTGAGCGATGCAAATTCGATATAATCGTAGTCAATGTTAGACACACTGGCTTGCACCAGAGCCCAGAACGACCAGAACAAATGGGCAGCCTGAAACGCAAGACAACAAAAATGTGCTACATAAAATTCAACTTTTATTACCAATGCAATGCGCGTATTCCAATTACATGTGCTAGCAGCTGCAATTAGTGTTCAATTTGTTCAATGAAACTCGTGAAATTCCAACCAAAGATTTGTCAGAGGACCAGCTACCTAGTGGAAAAAGACAGAAGTGACTCTAAAGTAAAATCACTAAGCAGTATGCCACGATCACATTAATAATTGAACTTTATTATATAACCGAGATCATTTCACACTCATTTCTGTAACACGTGGCAACATCAACTCGATTTAAATGCCATTTACTCATTCTCAAAATGTACTGGAGTCAACAAACAACAAAGTGTCATACATACCACTATAAACACAATGATCCACCCAAAAAAAATTAACATCAAACGCTCCCCGACTATTCTCAAATTTTCTGGACCATACCATGATTTACCAGAATCTTCTGATTTCTCCAGGTTTTTCAGGTGCGCTGCAATCGTGATCAAAGGGAATGACTTCCTACCAGCGCAAACTTGTTGACTTGAACGTAGAGCTTCTCCACATCGCCCTCTGTGACGTCCCTTGCGTGCTTGCCTTGCTGCACGAAGTAGTATTCAAGGAAATACCGCAGCCACGCCAGCTGATACGCTCTGTCGGGATAGCGAGAGAAGTCAATCGTCTCCATGCCTGCCACAACACAAGTAGTACAGCGGCGGCTGTCAGCATTTTACGTTAAACAATTTCTGGTTCTACATGGGCATATCACGAACATTAATTCAATATAAATATATTCATGTCTCGTATCACAATCAATCATAGTACAAAAACGTTACAGTTATTGTTACATAATCGCAGTAAACATAGCTCGAAAAGTATCCAGGTACATTGTACTTTGTAACCATTTACACCTCAAAGCAAGAACGACTCGAAGGCAAAACTGCTACATACTGCAGCAAGACAGCAGCACGAGCAAGGATATTTTGTCTACTTTAGACGCTTGATCTTTGTTACAGATTAGCGGTAGAACTAATCAAGGCCTATAGCCTCGCAAATTCCACAAAGCACTTAATTTCAACCGAAATACTTGAGTAGATAAACGTAAATCATGCTGCAGTCTCATTAAACATGCATCAGATTAGCTCACCAGCAAATTCACAGAAGTGATTGGCGATGTCAAAGGCCTGATAGTTGAACGACATGTATTCAAAGTCAATGAATGTTATTTTTTCTGAAGCAGCAGAAGCAAAACAAATATCAAAAATTGAAACGTTTCACATTCGTAATATATGCTGATCTTGAGTAAAGGACAATCATTTTGTTATAGTCTACTTTATGCTAATACTAATAATCTTACCTTAGGATGTACTGCTCATTGATAATACGAACTGACAGTATACAATACACTACAAAATTACGCTATCCTGTGAGCCACGTGTCTCGTCCATAAATAATAAGAAACTGCAAAAACCACAACTTCTCTTTATAAGTTCAACTATGTAAGTAATTCAAGCTAAAAAAAAGAGGTCTTAGCAGGTTGGTCAGATACCTACAACGAGAATAAACTCAAGACTGGTTCAAACAGATTCAGATAATAATACACCCAACATAATACAAACTTAGTGTTAGGAATATAAGCCTAACATAGCGAGAGGCTGTTATAGGCAGGCAGCGCTTACGCAGTTGTGCGTTGTAGATGATGTTTTTGAAGAGCAGGTCGTTGTGACAGAGCACAATGGGAGAGCCGCAGTGCGCGAGGGCGTCGTGGAGACCTTCGACTTCTGCCTTAAGGTACGCCTTGCTCGCAGACATCGCCTGAAACCTGCGCACCAAGTCGTTACACGCCAACTCGACACACAGACAAAAACTTCTTCTTACAGACATTAGGGGTTTCTCACAGTAGTCTCGAGCATAAGTGAATCAACATATGCATAAATCAACTTTTTGTTGATCAAAACTATCCGAAACCTAACCCAATACCAAGTCTTATACTAATTTTGTTTTATTCTAAAGAGAGACAAATTTTCTTACTGCCTACTAACTAAATCTTTCACATCCTCAAACATATTTAACTTGTAATAATAAATAAATAATGATTGTAACCTGTAAATATAAAGAAATATGACATTACTTTTCAGCTATTTATATATCGAACAATAGATTCAGCTAAGTTTAACGTTTTGTTAAATTAAAATCACCAGATTAAGTGAAAATCGACAACATTCATTGTTCAATCAATCACGCCGTTAAAAAAGTATTCAAAATCCTCAAAGATCCGCTAACTTGGCCTGTTTGACAGAATCGGCAAATGAGTCAGGAATGAGTTGGAGCCAGTGATGGAGGGTCGTGAAGAGGGTCGGCTTGGGGTCAAAGTGCACACCGCTGCCCAGCACTGACGTCATCAACCGCTCGTCCACCGAATGAACTCGAACAAGCTCTTGGGCGACCAATCTAGCAGTAAACAATACGACTTACACAACTAATATAAAAATAAACATACAACTAATCTAAAAATAAGCAATACGCACTAGGACAACAATAAAAAAATTGCACAGCACTAAAGATATTAATTAACAACATAAATTATATACTAATATACACAAAGTGGGATAAATTTATCCCACTTAGCAATTTTTTAAGAAGAAAGAAATGAACCGTGGACTAAATTTAGGCCAATATCCTTCATGAATAGACCACTTTAATTTGACTTTTGTTGACTCTTAGATATAAAACAAGATAGCAAAAAACACACATACGTGAAAACTAATGATTAAGGGATTATGCCTATCAGAAATTTTTTTGTCTTTTGCATGTCATAAGAATTTGACTGTTTAGCCTAATGTCTAGGTTACTAATTCTAACCAACTGGTATGTTGTAACTTACAGGTGTTAAAACTCCAGGGGGCTCATTTACGTAGATATCTTATGACAATCTTAGTCGTAAGATTGTCTTAAGAGAATCTTTGACAAATC
>JAQIWG010002939.1:0-19067 GCA_034695025.1 Chamaedrilus cognettii | reverse complement strand
GTTAGTGACCTGGCGGGGGGGGATACTCACTGCAGCACCTGCATGGAGGGTACTGCTAACCACCTTCAATAATTTTGTATGCGCTACTGCTTCTTCTTCCTACGCTCTTGATTTGCTTTATCGATGACGTATGTTTCTCGCATTGTTTAGTGAAAACTTTAAGGTAGCGATTTCTTATGGTTAGGCCTACTAGTCAGGCTATAAGAGCTTCAAGCGGATAGATTCTGTTTGATGGAATGCTATGCAGTGTCTGCTGTTGACGTGCACAATGGAACAATTTTCTTGATTACCAAGTACCACAATCATAATGACTGTTTAATGTCTCATTTTGTACAATTTTATGAAACTAAGCCTAGCTATTCGCAATGGAGGCTTTTAAAATCGAATTTTTGACAGTTTTTTTAAGATCTGAGGGCTTTTTATTATTATTTACTAATTAATATTAAACTAATATTTCTCAAATCTCGAGTTGATCGAGCTTGATGCGCCGCTTGGTGCGTGGCGTAAGAATGCGCGGTGCATGAGTGCGCGGTGCGTGAATGCTCAGGGTTTCAGGACATCTCTGACTGGCGCGTGCACGTGTCCTCCATGCACATGATGCGCTCGTGCGCGTGCAAAACGTGCAACGTCGGCTTCGCGCACGCAGATGCGCTGCACAAGCACCTCGCCACGGCGCACGACGTGGGGGGGCGCACGCCCTCTGCAGGGGGGATCAGGAGGGGCGCGGGGGGGACTCTTGGGGGGGCCGGGGAGAAGGTAGCGTATTAATAAATAGTAATAAAATTTTGTCGATTTATTTACTTGTTTTTTTTTTGTTTTTTTTTTCATGAGGCTGTGTTTATGACTGCATTAAATAATTTCACTGAAACTAAGGGTATGCTTATATTTTATTTTTAGCGTGGTGGCGATAGAAATCCTAATGGCATTTAGCCTTCTTCTGATGTCTTATGGATATCGGAATCATGTATTTGGCCATCATATTTCGTTGAAGGCATCCGGCCGTAAACACCCAGCTCCGGCAGCCCTCGTCAGGGCGCAGACGTCTAAACCCGTATGAAAACGTGAACATTATCGGATTAGACAAAAAAAAAGTCTGTCGGCTTGTACCGGTCGGGTGTTTTAATCTTTGATCTATATGTTGTGATAATACATGATAGTTCCTTATTAATAGTTCTATTATGCTTTGAGCATAATTAGAACTATCTTAGTTGCAGTTTGTTGCAAGCTTACCGCTTTAGATGCCAGCAGTGTCTCATGCACCAATAAGTACCACAGAATTTATGTTTTCTTGAATGCGAGCTGGTAATCAATAAATGCTGCTTCATGTTGGGTGTTCGATAAGAGTTTTTTTGGCTCTGAAGGTGAAGGTGGAGTATCGCTGCCTGTTCTGCCCGGAGGCGTTTGAGGAGGAAGAAGTTTTGTACCGCCACACCGCCCAGCACGAGCAGGAGTACTCCATCCGCCGTGGCGCCGGGGGTGTGGCTTCTGGAGGGAGCGTGACCCCTGCGGGGGGTGTGGCCCCTGGGGGAGGTTCTGAGGCGAGGGGGGGCGCCCGACCCGCACCACCAGCAGGTTAGATCGAATTTAAGGTGTCTAGGATTTTGTTCGACTTGATTCAAGGGTTGTTTAATGCTGAGTTCAGTCTACTTCTGACCATGTTTAGTTGGCTACTAACTTGATTTGTTTTTAGATAGTTTCACAGAATATGGGTTTCTGCGTTTGGGTTATATATTCCTTTCAGAGTTAAAATTAGCGTCCTACAACAAGGTTTCAGATGTTTTCTAGGAGACTTGGCGATTTCGTTTGCACTAGCGTAGTCAACGAGGAACAAAGTATGCTGTAACATTGAAAAGAATTTAGAATTCAACAAATTCTGAAAGCTTATTATTATTATTCTTTAAAATTTTCAACATTTCATTGTTATTATAATTCTAAAATTATACCAGGGATTGGTAGTGTCTCATGTGCACTTTGCAATCCATTGTAAAAAGGTCAAGTTTCTACAATGAGTGTTTCTGTGCAGCAGGTCTGCACATCGAATGTGCCGTGCCGGACACAACCTGCCAGGAGGACCACAAGTCCAGTGACAACTCCTCCACCAAGAGTCCTGGTTCAAACCCGGACGACGACATCGAAAAATACACAACCCCTCGCGACGCTATGATTGGTCAATCAAAAAGAGCTGACCCTGCAACCTTTAGCGCGATTGGACGGCATTCAGAGTCTGATTCGAGGATTCGTCCGTTGATTGAAGGCCAGGGCGATAGGTCAACGCGCCACTATCCTGCTGCTTCCGGTCTACTCACAAGAAACCCCGTTGGAAATTCCGGTGCGCCAGGGAATCCCCGCATTGGGGAAAATCCCACTTCGAGGTATTCCGCGACGTTGACGTCGGATGATTCCCTATACGAACGAAATCCCGGTCGTCACGAATCGATGAATTTCAACGACGTCTCAAGAATCCGCCACGAACGCGAGTCACGTTCGAGGGGAAGCGAATCAGGGGGCAGCGGGGGGGACTATCCACCCCCCCTCCAAAGAAGCTTGCAGCAGTCGGAAGGGGAACCGGCGAGAAAACAACCTCGCACCGACAGCGTTCGATATTTTGTCGAGAAACTCGTCGCCGAAACGGTCACTGGTACAAGCGCCTACCAATCCGTGATGCCCGACCGGGTGAGGGACCCTGCTCCCAGGTCTGAAACCGTCGAGTACGACCGATACAGTACGCGTCACCGCGCCGCATCTCTCTCCCTGCCGCTTGCCACGGGCCTTGCCCCGGCAGGATTCATACGTCGAGATTTCCTTCCGCCGCCAGCCGGGGGCGCGCGATCAATCAACAAATCCGGGGAATTTGATTTGACCAGGAGGAGGCTGGATCCGTTGTGGCGTGGTGTGGGGGGGGGATTAGGGGGGGCAAACCCCACCACTGCGCAGCTGCTGCAAGAAGCAAGATCAACCCGGGTCAATGTTCCCTCCACTGTTCAAAGGTCGCCACCCACCGGGTGGACAAGGGGCGCCAGAGGGTCCCCGGACAATGGGGCGTCACATAAAGGGGACAGGAGAGGGTACGCTGACGACCGGGGGGGGGCTGGATATGGTTTCGGTCGAGCTTCTTTTAATCGTGGATTAGCTGGAGAAGTTGCAGCCTATGATCGCAGATCAAATGTCAGCGAATCAGATTCGAGTCGGATGAGGTCGAGTGATGAATCAAAGCCTTCCATCACCGCCATTGGTCGGTCTGTCGGCCGAGGGGCAATAGCGCATGGGACCGGCGGGGCGGCGCCACTGTTCCGCGACATCGTCTCGATGATGAACCAGGAAGTAGAGAACACCGTACGCGGCTACACGGACCTCGCGTCTCCTCCTGCGTACCCAGGGGTGGCCAGCGCCCCCCCTGTCGCTGGGGTCCTAGCCCCCCCGCCCCCTCGCGTGCGATGCGTGCGCGATGTCTGCGACGAAATCATCGCCCAGTCGTTCCGCTACGAGGGGTCGGGCAGCAGGGGCTCCCCCTCGTCCAGCTGGTCCCCCAGGAGCTCCCCCCTTGGGGCAGGGGGCTACGACAGTCCACGCGGAGGCGGCGGGAGGAAATCCTCGGGGGGCGGAAGCCCCGTGTCGGATCGCTCGGGAAAGAATTCGACACAGAATTCGTCATTGGGGGGCAGGGAGGGGGGGAAGGAGGGGGGCAAGGAGGGCGGAAGGGGCACGGACGCCGAGGACGTGCCGACGCTGCCCCCACGGCCCCTCAATCCCGCGGCCGCAGCCCTCACGCTCAAGGAACTGATGGACAACCCGGAGATAGCACGAAGCTACCGCTTTCTTGGGCTCGGGGGGGGTCCGACCGCGGAGGGGGGGGGCGCCGCGGAGCCCCGGCCCCCCACCAGGCGTCGCTCGGAGGACGGCTGCAGCCTGAGCCAGTTCTTTGGCGGGGCGGTGGTGGAGCGGAGGCGCAATCAGACGTTTTCTGCTGGAAACAAATCCGCTTCCGTCGCGTCGGACCAGCGGAGCCTGGAGGCACTGGCGGCGAGCGTCGAAGCGGCGCGCAGCAAGCTCGCAGCAGCGCCAGTAGCGGACTGCGAGGCCGCTGCAAGCGAAGCATCAGGTGGCGACGGGAAAACAAAAACAAAGGAAGGAAGCACTTCAACATCAGATGGGACGGCAAGGGAGACAATATCGCGCGTGAAGATCGAACTTACGGGGGAGAGAGGAAACGGAGGGGGTGTTGGTGTCGCCGTGGTGGTGAGTGGAGCGGAGGAGGCGGATAGGATGGTGGCGCCCCCTGGGCTTCCCCTGGGGGGCGACAGCAACTCCAGCAGCAGTGAAGACGAGGCAGACAAGCCCCGGTACCTGCGTCGGAAACGAAAACTGGTCATCGATGAAACGTCGAGGGAGGAAGGATGCGAGGAGGGGGGCAGGAAGGTGCAAGGGGGGGCGGATAATGAAGAAAATAGGGCGGCGGAAGGTGTGTCGACTGTTGGCGATAGGATAAACTGTGTCGAGTCTAAGGCAGCTTCTCCGGGCGTTTAGACGCTTATGGCGAATAATTTGTTTCCGCTGTCTGCCGTGTTGGTTTAGTAATTTTGCGGTTCTTCATTTGTCGTATTAGATAGTGGTACATAGCAGTGCCACTTAAAAGAATTCTGGTGCAGCATAGTGGTGCAGCATAGTGGTGCAGCATAGTGGTGCAGCATAGCGGTGCAGCATAGCGGTGCAGCATTATGACGCCGGGGAAGTACTTGAGGCTGCTATTAAATCACGAGCTTGGAACTGCGTGAAGTGTTGTTCGGCAGCGTTGCATTGACGTAGCCAGATATTTTTGACAGGCCGAAGCGAGTAGTTTAAACGCGTGACGATACGCGTAAATAACGTGGTGCGAGTTGGAACTACGTTCTGCCTCTATCCCCCTTCCCTATCCCCAACCAAAGTCTGCAAATATGAAGAGATTTGTGAAAACTTTTGAACACTATTTATTTAGAAAAGGATAGCTTCAATGTATCTACTCCGTAACAATTAAGCGTTTCTTGCTTACAAAGCTCTGGATCAAACTACCTCTGCTTCCCCTGCTATCATTGTATACATAGCATTGACGTTAATTAAGCTGCACTCCGTACTGAGCAACTACCTCCACTCTGCTCAGCTTTTTGCTCTTTTCTCACATAAATACCTCGGCAGTAGCAGATTAATCCTCCATTCATGGTGATTAACGGAAAACCGTTTATTTATCCCGATAGATTCGTTTCTGTGCTGACTCTGGATTTGTAGGATTGCAAATTGTCTCTGATTTAGATATCGTTATGTTTGCGCTGAATTTTGTGGATAGAAAAAACTTTGGATAAGGTTTTTTGACTGCTGATGTTATGGAATTTGTACTGTTTGTGCGCGGTGCTTTTTATTCGTGTCAATTTGCATCGACGGCACTATAAAAAGCAGTCATTTTTAAGGCCTTACTTTTTCAAAATTGTGCTATAGATGCTACAGTCTATAGTGTTGAATGTTTTTGACTATTTCAAATTTAAATCACAGAATCTGGTAATTTAGCACACCCTGAATCTGTGGTCTTATAGCCTATCTATACTTAAGTACTTATACTTAAATACATACTTGTGCATAAGTATGTATTCTCAAGGTTCTGAAATTGTGTATTCAAACTTCAGGCAGCCTGCAGTATATAAGAACAATTCCATTATTTATTACGATATTGCTCAATGGACTGTTAAGCAGTTTGGCACGATGGTGCCTAATGATGCACTCTTTCTTGTATTGAAACTTACAATCGGCTTTATGCGGGCAATTTGCGTGTAGCAGAGTTCAATTTAGCATCGCGCTGATGTTGCTCGCACCTTTTTAATCAGGTAGTCGGTCAAAGTTTAGAGCTGTAGCAGTGTACAGGGTCACTTGGTTTCTCGCCCACCTTTAGGCTAAATGCATGCCTTCTTTAATGTATAGATAATACTAATATATCCAATATCCAAACTATTTGTAAAGAGATGACTTCATTTATTTTGGAAATAAAGTCTTGATTCGCATCTACATGTAGTCCACCCCCCCTACATCCCTCTTCCCTTTCCCCATCTGGCAACGCGTTGTGATAGTTTTTGTATCAATATAATGTTAAACGACCAAATTTTAGTACGTTTAACCTTCATTTTTTGTTGCCTAGTCCCATATTTAAGCTTTCTTGGACTTTCTTTGTGAAATACGCACTCATCAGTAGGAACATAGGGTGCAGCAATGTTCTGTTGGATGCTATCGTATGTTTGATTATGTGTGACGTGAGTCCCTTGTTTTGATTGGCTGACAGTCCACTGGTATATTCTCGTATCACCGCTGTCCACTTCTTTATCATTGTCTAGGTCCCAGTTTCATTTGTTTGCTTGTTATATATTCGTTCTTTCTCCTGATAGATTTTGTCGTGCTTGTTTTCTGTTGCTTGCTCTCTGTCGTTATTTGTTTCCAGTTTGATTTCTTCTTGTTATTTCTGTACCGATAATTTGTTGTTGTTTGCGTTTTGCGTGGTGTTTTTATCCGTTAGTTTTATGGCGTTTTGTGCTTATTTTAAAATACATATTTTTAGATCGGTAGCGGTGCCAGTGTTCTTCAACTGATAGGCCATCAAGCTGTGTTCCATCAGTATAAGTTTCTTATACATGTAATTGGTCAGTTTACAGATACGTCGTACTGATGGTATGGATAGCTGATGTGATAGCGTGGTTCATACCGGCATCGTCTTTATCAATTGGATAAATCCCTTTCGTCTTTACAATTTATAGCAGTATGCCATTGAAGGGTTTTATATTTGTAGATCCCACACGCGCATCACTATAAGTGTATGCTGAATGATTAGAATAATTGTGGTTCAGTAAGTGTTTAGGAATCTGACGTACATTATACCGTAAAGTGGTGCAAAGTATTTGTGACTGTAATTGACGCTTGTGTAATACTGGCGATCTGAAGCGATTCTCCGTGTGCATTACATTCACCATTATTAGCCATCATTAATGTGTATTTGTATGGCTTCATGTCATACTGGTCTCTGCAAGAAAGCGAGCATAACACGTGAATTCTGAATTTATTAATAGTTTATCTGATGTTGTTTAAGATTCGTTTAATTTCTGAACACTTTCACTGTGAATGTACTGTAGCCTGTATTTTATTTGCAAGTAGAAGATAGATACAATACTCAACAACTATAATTTTTGATTAGTTAACATTGAATCTAACCTAAGACTGATAATTATATGCTCACGGCACATTTGACCCATATTCAGCCAATCATGTTGTGCGCCGATAGATAATTTCGACATAGATTTATATTTTGTTTTGCATGTTCTGGCGACTATATAGCATGGCGTAAAGAATTGTGGTTTTATAAACTCAGTCATCAAATAGTGGTTGTTTGATGCATTACTGAAGTATCGTATTGGATTTGTTTTCAGATTTTATTGTGACGAAAATATTAATTAGGAATCTGATTCATGTATGAATAATTTACGATTCTTTGCAATCATTTATTTCTATGCGCAATTAGGCCGTGTGTAGATAACATTCTTGATATTGTATTATTTGTGCAATTTTATCGCTGAAGCAATAGGATGATTTTATCATTTGTCTATCGCAGGGACTGGACTAGTGTTCCCTGCTTCGCGCGAAGTGTAAAGTTAACATGTAATTAATTTCAGCGAATGGCATGTGTCGTATTTATTGTATTGTAACTTTTAATTTGCCAGCACGCGTCCATTGTTCGTCCGCAAAAAACTTACAAAACCCTGATGGCATCTTATTCAGGTGTCTAGTGATTGCCCTAAATATTTAATTAGACTAATAATAATTGTCATTAGACAATCCATTTACGATGGCGGACATGCCCTACTTTCAGAACCATTATTGTTAGCAGGCTTAGGTGTTCGCACACTACCCATAATAATTATTATTGCTGATCAAAAGCCAATTACTGCAGCACCAAAGGGTCAAATTTTTACACTTTTTATATGATTTGCAAAGGCTCCGTTCAAGCTAACATTAAAAGCAAGGGAAAATAGCAGAAGTTTCTGAACCTTTATAAAGCAAGCATAGGCTATAAATGATGTAATCCATAAGCCCTATAGTAGCCTAGTTATGTTTCTTCTAAGATACACTATTAGAAATGAATCATCATCTCCATACTACTTCGCCTTCCACTTAAAACACTGCTTACTGGCAAGGCAATTACTTTTAATCATTAATTATACGATGAAAATCATTAAATCAAGACTCGTACAATGTAATCTCCTAGACGCCATTTATGAGAAAAGAAGAATAATTCTTGACTATTATTTATTGGGCCAAAGTACAATCAAATGCGATTGGTCAATTTTTGAGAATTTATATTTGTTTGTTTTGTACAAGATTTGAAAATTAAATTAAATCGTTATATCTCGAAATCTGGCAGCAGAGGGTAACCGTAAGTCTGAGCTTTATTATCTTTAATAAAGTCGCAAACTTGCTTTCTCATATCCTCTAGCCTATACATTATATTGTAAGTAGCTTCATTTGTCCTGAATAATATACATTACGTTGCTTATGTATTCTTTCGTGTTACCCGACAAATTCGAACTAACCATGCAATACGGGTAAAATTAGTAATATAGGAGTCAAAACCCCCACCTCAAAATCCGGTTATATTTGACGGATACTTTAGGTACCGTGTATTAATGGAAAAGTTTTAAGTCGAGTAGGTTAGGTTCGGTTAGGGGTTTAGGGTGAGCGAACTAAGATCGTTCTTCAGAAAGGGTTAAGGAAGTTATTGTTCCTTATCCTAAATTCTAACTCAGGGTCGTTCGTCTTAACCGTAACATAGTCGTAACCCTAACTCAGCCCTAACCCTAACTCAGCCCTAACCCTAACTCAGCCCTAACCCTACCCATTGCAAACCCTAACTTTGCGTGTGTGTAAGTCTTTCAGACGAACAGCCGAACTAACCAAAAACATATTAGCTTTCATTTGCTCAATTTATTTAACTGCATATGTCAATTAATATCGGACAATTACCAGTAGTTTATTATAAACATTTATTACGGACTTTATCAATTTATAACAAAGTGAATATTATAGTTAGTTGGCCTATAATTAGTACCTGCTGGTTTAATGATCAGCTAGCTAGCCTGTTTGTACCATTTTTGCTTTTGATGCTTTGAAGATCAATTTACTCAGAGAGAATGGGTGCATCAGTCAGTCGAAGCCCCTCGGAAATCCTCATCAATAATGGTTCAGCGGCTTCCAGTCCCATCGTCATGCGCTTGGTGTACCATGCCTCGCTGTCTTCCCTCCATGACATCCCTGACCCCAACTCTCACTTCCCGCATGATCTCCTTGATCCCCGGTCGCCAAGCGGTGATTTTGAGCGTACACCCCTTCAGCTTGTGTCTGGTCGAGCCGTGCAGGGCCCTCAATCTTCTACAGACAGCATCGCGTTCACCCCTCTTCAAGTTCGTGTATGTGGTCGTACCGGTACCACTGTGCCTGACCCAGGATTCGACGCGGAGAAAAGCGATCGAGTGATGACCGGGTCCGCTCCAAACTTCCTGGACCCGCGATCACCTACCGACGGTATAGACCGAACACCGCTTCTAATTGGGTTGGGTCGAGCCATTCTTGACCCGAGGTCACCGAGTGAGGGGATTGAGCACACACCCCTTCAGGTCATGTCGGGTCAAACCCTCCTCGATCCGCGATCTCCTAGTAAAGGCATCGACCGAACACCACTGCTATTGGTTGCTGGCGCTTGCCCGAGAGCGAATCAGATGACGGTGACCCAGTTTGCTCGTCCAATCGGATGTCAGGTTGAGTTTAGAGCGGGGACACAGAAGGTTCTGCTGCCGGACCCACGATCGCCGGGGTTGGATCGTACGCCAATACAAGCAGATGAGGGGAGAGCTTGTTACGCGCGGAGCACCTTGCACGAGCCAGGGGAGGGTGTGGGGGCGGCAAGGGGTGTTGAGAGGGGGGTGCTGGTGAGTGATCCGCGCTCTCCAACGATGGACATCAACCGAACGCCGATACACGCCGAATATGGTGTGTTGCACCGCGATTCTAGTGTTTCCCTTGTTGCATAAATTATTTATAGTTCTGTGTTTATTTTGTCGGAAGTGCATGCTTGTACGGCATATACGCTGAGAAAAATGACGGAGATGCATAAACGAAACAAACGACGAATGAAAGATGATGCGCCATGCATGATTTATGCGTGACTTTTTTAATACCAGAAATTTTAAGTGACCTCAAAATGTTGTAGCAGTCTGTATCGTTGGCAGAGATTGATTTAAAGAGTATGAGCAGATAGTTAACTGTATATTTTGTGCGTGGCTTGCTTGTCATCTGCGCCGAATGGTTTAATCATTGCGTGTATTTGTAATCGGATACTGCACTTTCAAGCTAGACTCGTGCAATGTGCTTGTTATTGTGTGCTATCACAGAGCTGTTGGCTGAAGGTCAGGATGCCTGGGTGCCCCTCGACTCCCCCATCCCTGTCGGACCCTGCCCCATGGACCAGCTTGACACCTCTTCTTGCGCCCACTTCTCCCCAGTCATCCCTCACTTTCCCCTTGAGGACCTGTCTGCGTGCGAGGCCTCAGCCGGAGACCTGTTTGTTCCCGGAGACGAGTCTGGGGCGGAGTGTTTCAGTGTCACGGACACTGGGTTTCCGGTGATGGTGCTTCCAGCGATGGAAGCGACGCCTTCGGAAGTGTTGGAGGCCGCCACAGACCCGATGAGATGTGACGGTGAGCGCTAGTTTATGTGTTGACTTGATTGCGCCGAGTGTTTGTGCAGAAAGAAAGGCTAATGGAGCTTTTAAAGTCTTCAAGGGTTGAGGCGTAAAATCATAAATGAAATTTTTCTTACTAAAATGAAAGGAAATGAAATGAATGGGTTTTATATAAATACTATTTAATGATTTAGGCCTAAGTAGCCTAATGTTCGTGAAGCACGCATGTGTAGAATATAAATATTTTGTGATAAATAATTATATTAATTTATGATACAGTACTGTTCTGTTAGACGTTTGATTAGCATTTTGTACAGATTATATTTCTTCTGTGTCAGACCCTCCGACAGCTTCCCTGATCTCTGCGACCATCAAAACCCCCCCGCTGCCAGCCCCAGCATCCATCCCAGGCCAGCCCGCTATGATCCGAGCCAAGTATGCCGCCGGGGGATCGTTAGGGGGGGCCCGACGCTCCCCCCTCACCCTGAGAAATGGTGAGAACAGATCGTCCCCCCTGGGTTTCGCTCCGCCGCTGCTGCGCAAGAGCGGCGGCGGGTCAAAGAGCGTTGTTGATTCTCCGCGACTCATGGTGCAGCGTCGCCTGACCCACAGGGTCGAGTCCATGAAGGGTCGCGACTCTGGTGACCCCTCCACCCCTGGGGGGTGGGAGGGGCACGGCGGGGGACTGAGGCGCAGGGGGGCTGGGTGCCGCACCCCCACCGACAAGGAGAACATGTGAGAGGTGGGAGATGGGTGCCCCGGCGTGAACTTGGGATTGATGGACAGCGTTAGAGTTTGATCGAAGGAACTAAGCGGGGTATGATTTTAATCTGACACTAAGACGATGGTGTAACGGTAACGTTCATGACCATGAAGCTTTCTTGACTTTTTAATCTTTGATCTGAGTAGTCTATTAAAGGAGCACTTAAGAGCAGTTGTCAGGGTGGTCATTAACTGGTGATTGGAAGCATCTAATAGATGTGGCATCATTCTGCAATGTTTGTAGTCCATGGAGAAGTTTTTGGATTTGCTGTTGATTAGAATATTGTAAACATTTGAAACTGATGAGAGCGCGATTATGATCTAAGGTGTATGTATGCTTGTTGAATGGAAACATCACTTGTCACTTTTGCTTTGCTCATATTCAAGCCTTCTAATAATAAAAATTGCTACATTTTTAATGCAACGCTATTCCGCCTCATTTCATATTGGTCTGGAATTTTTCTCACGTTGAATTTTATGCGATTTCGTACATTCAATCAATGCGTGGCGCTTATTTGATAATTCGTTTTGTGACTCGGAACTCATGTAATTAACAGGATATTTGAGTACTACATAGTTGGTTTCACTTATTTCTAGCACTAATTTAGCAGCGTTTGAGTTTCGGTGATTATTATTAAGGCTGTTTTGTCTTTGAACTTATCTCTCGTGTGTGACAAGGCATTTGCTACTGTTTGCTGCGCGATGTGCTGGACATTGTTCACAGACCTATGAGTTTCGCTGTTGAAGTAATTGAAGCCTTTCCTCTTTTTTATTTGTGTTCTACAATCATATTTAGACGCATTATTTGGCATTTAGATGTCACGCATGATTCAGATTTGAACAGTAATTTTATCGAATGCCATTGCAACTTTTATTGTTCATTTATTTTTTATTAAACTCGCCTTCATTCTAGTGACGAAAAAGCTTACATTTATTGTAGACGTAAGCTTCTGACTTTTAATTTTAATTGAATTTTTTTTTAATGTCGTTCAAATTAAGGAAGGCATTGCAGTTATTGGATTGTCATGTATGTCATGTAAGCCTAACCTGTTTGTATTGTGCAAGTGGGTGCATATTTAACTCTGTTTCTGTGACATTTCACTGAAATAAAAAATGTGTTGTAGTGAGAAATCGGTATTTTGTTGTGTAATGAACACGATAATCTCTGCAGTGCTGAAACTGAGCATATATAATGAAGGATTTAACTAAAGGGACTGACTTTTGTACATATATTGCAGCGGTTCGATTTGCACAAAAATTATAGGCCTAAAGCTCAAATTAAAAGGCGTACATCCATGAATTAAATAATAAATAGCATTCGTATCTAGAGTGCCTTGATGAATAATAGCAGCATTATAAGTGATGCAGCGGTCTTTTATTGCAACGTGATAGTTTCTTACATTTTGATAAATCCTAGTGAATTAATGTCCAATTAGCTCTACCGCATTGAGGACAGAGTTAGCAAAAGCTTGTAATTAGCATAGACATTTGATGAACCAGTGGCACAAAGGAGGCGCCCATTAGCACGGGTTTGTTTATGTCACGGCAGTCACAGTGCGAGATATCAATGATACCGCTTGGATTGTAGAATGTGGTGAAAAATAAAAAATTGAAATAAATTCAACAGCATCAACAATTTCAACTTTCAGTTCTTGAATTTATCAATTTCTGGTATTCTATAGGAATCAAACAGTAGTATATTGTTCTTCTAACAAAGCACACCTTTGCACTGCATTATTCATTTTCATAATTATTGATTATTATTATTATTAGGCTTACGTCCATCTATTATTATGCTAGCGTACTGCGTATATAGTGGCTAGTTTGAATCTCAACATACTACCAGCTGACGAAAGCTCAAAACCATCCACGCGCTCAAAATCAAAATAAACTAGGTAGGTGATGAAATAAGATCAATTGACTATTTACTTATTTAGTACAACCGACGTGGCTGACGTAACAAAGCTTCACGCAAAACGCATAAAGACCACTCAAAAACGCTAATTCAATCAACCAATCACGCGCTACGTTCTATGCCAGTCGAGCCGCAAAATCCGACTGAACGTCTTCTTGAACTGCTGATTGGCCAGCGCGTAGCAGAAGGGGTTGATGGGGCTGTTGAGGTAGCACAGCCAATAGGAGACGTCGTACATGAGGCCTGACACGACCCCCGGCATGTCCTTCTCCTCTACGAAACCTATGATCATCGAGAGCACGTGCCAGGGCGTCCAGCAGAGAATGAACGCGCCGAGGATAACCGTGATCGTGCGCAGCGCCTTGCGTGCCCGGTTCTCACTCTTGCTCGCGGCCTGCTGCGCCGCGGTGCTCCCCTGCGACGCGCCCCTCCCGCCGCCCTTCGCCTCGATGCTGTTGCTCTTCGCCGGCTTGTTGCCCCCCTTGTTGCCCCCCTTGGGGGTCTTGGCGCCCCTGAAGCTGCTCCTGCTGCTGCTGCTCGCCCGCCGCACCTTACCCCCCGCTCGGGGGAGGATGGAGTTCTGCGAGCCGCCGCTGTAGCTGGCTGTGGGGGTGGAGCCCCCCCCGGCAGCCCCCTTGTGCAGCTGCGGCACCCCCAGCCGCTGAGTGTTCGCCGCCGCTGCAGAAGAAGAACCAAGAACTACAACAACGTTGTTTGGTCGAGGACTCTCGTCCGATATTTTGTCCCCCGGCTCTGGAAATGAAAAACCAGAGTCCGAGTTCGGGATGTTGAGCTCCCGGGAGGGCGTGAGGGGCTCTAGAGGGTGTTCTACCGCCACCTCGACGCGAAGGACTGACCCAGAGGGCGGTTGCTGCCCTGTGGGCGGCTTGGGGTGTGCGGTTCCCTTAGCCGCTGCACCACATTCTGCCGTGACACTATTTACTGAAGCTGCACATTTATCCCCGGGGGTCGTGGGGGCATACCCCCCGCAGTCCCCTTGCTGGGGGCAGTCAGCCCCCATGGAACGGGTTTCGATCGGCTGGGTATCCGCAGAGGGAAAGCCTGCGGTGGCAATATCCTTAGCCGCAGGGGGACAGTTACCGCCGCTCGGGTTCGACTTGTTATTCGCACCAGGCCGTTGATCGCCCTCCTTGGGCCCCTGCGCGACCCGTCCACATGGAGGGGGCTGCAGCTTGGGCACGACTGCCGCCCCAACCCCTACCGCGTCCCCGTTGCGCTTGGGCGCCGACCCCGCCGACTGGGAGCTTCCCGGATCCGTGTCAGACGGGAATCCGGGGGAGCTCGAGCCGTCCGCCGCCTTGGGGGTCACCGCCCCTCCCACGTCCTTCGGGGGGGCTGCGGACCCCTTCAGGGCGCTCTGAGCGGGGTTCGGGGTCGCAGGGGTTGTCGACTGGTGGGAGGAGGGGGCGAGGCGGGTGCGCTCGTCCTCCCCTGAGCCCCCCCCGGGTCCCATCGTGGCCGTGGGCTGGAGGGAGACCCCGATGCTGATCTTGGTCATCGTACGACCTGCGACTGAGACGAGCGATGTTGCCTTCTTGTGTTTCTCAGAGGAGCGCTTGGCGAGGTTGGCCGCGACGTGGTAGATGCCAGAGTAAAGCGCACACATGACTACGAGCGTGATCCAGAAGTAGCCGACCTGTAGCACAGAGTAAAGCGCGCACATGACTACCAGCGTGCATGATCCAGAAGTAGCCAAACTTAGTAACTCATGCACCATGACGTTGTGTTTCGATGCCACTGGTTCGTGCACCCTTGGCAAAGGTGCTTAGTTTCATCTGCCCTGCAAGTAATCATCCATTCGGGTGGAGTGCAGTAGAGAAGTTGAAGTTGAAGTTCAATAACTGTTGGGCCTACATTGCTAAATTTCATTTTTAAAAGACGGTGATAGAAAGGATGGAGACTAAGACTAAGTAATAACAGGTAGAGCATGGAGCTGCAGATAGATGTCAATCAAACAAAAACTCATTCATGTCAACATTAATGGCGACTCTTTCATGAGGTGATCCAAAGAAAAAAAATAAAGAAAAAATCCAGAAAGGGTGGAAGTAGGCTACCCTAGCAATTAGTAGAAAGACCCAGATAAGGAAGAGTCCAGCTGCGTGCTGCGGTCCGATAAGGCATCAGCCTAGGTTCCTGGTTTAATATCAGGTCTACCATGGACTTAGACCACAATGTTGCATTCAAGAGTCATGCGAGAACAAAGCGCTGTAGTGTGGAGACAATGCATGCATCGGGGACAATGATTCACTATTCTACAGGCGCTGCTCTTTATGTTGGTGGCACTCCGGGTCAGAGACTTGGACCGATGGCAGACCGAGATGACTTTAAATCATGGGGGTGCACAGTGTCATGGTGAAAGGGATAAGCCTTCTCGCTCTAGACAATAGCGGATCAATGCATTTTTGTAGAAAATTAAATTTTTATATCCCTGCGTGAGTGATATTTGGACCACATCGACATTTAAATTTGCTGTCTTTAGAAAGGCAAAAAACATTTCATAAGGGTCAATAGTTTATGGGCAATTATTCAGATCAAAATTTCAAAAGATTTAAATTACTCGTACGAGAGTGGAAGTTAATAAATTAGACTTAGTCGTCTTAACTGTGCCCATATTTTTAGAAAGCTGGAAAGGTTATAAAATATTAAGAAACCATAAATACAATAAATTGTTTTCAGGCTACATGCACGCACCCTATGCTATTCAAATTCCAACTCTCGTAGCGTCTGCGATAGAAAGAAAAGTGCGGGTGCCACTGGTCGATAAAGAAAAGGCCGATAGCTGCAATGTAGTAGCGTATAGCCTGTAGAGCATAATAAAAGCAGCCTTGTCCTTAAGGTTACAGCATTCATGAAATAGAAACAGTGGTTTGCACTCTGCAACGAGATTGAAAATGCGCAATCCTCTTGAGCTCTCGGGCCTCGAGTCCATACAGGAGAATAGAGGGAGATTTAGATTTTCGTCTTCAAGTATATCTAGAGTAGCATTACCTTCGATTGTCAGGGAAGAGATTTAAGAAATGCCGATATTGCGCTATCTTTGATTAGCCTATCATATCGGATTATAAGCCAGCGGGTTTTCCAACCACATGTAGATGCCGGGAATCAATCGCGATCAACCGGGAATCAATCAAAGAGCAGGTTTTCCACACACCAGCAGAAAACAGCTAAAGAGCGGGCTTTCCATCGACCTGAAGGAAGCAGTTGAAGAGCGGATTTTCCATGTACTGCACATAGCACTTTCCTTCGCCCACGGTGCGTATCCCCACGAAGTACTGCCAGCCGAAGATGGACGTGAAGAAGACGAGGACTGGCACGGCCCACGTGGCGAAGATCATCGACAGCACCTTCACCTCCGTGCGCCAGTTGCGATATTTGGCTGGAATCACCACGGAGCAGTACCTGCATGGCGCAACATACCTGCATGGTGCAACATACCTGCATGGTGCAACATACCTGCATGGTGCAACATACCTGCATGGTGCAACATACCTGCAGCCATCATTATGAGGCTCGGGGCATATTTCAAACAAATTCTGCAACAGCATATTTCTCTATCGCATTTCACTTTGTATTTAACATTCTCTAAAATAGACGTTTTATGCACATTTTCGATACAAGTATTGCTAATTAGATATTTAAGAGTTTTGGTACCAGAGAATACCACTGTTTGACACGACGTTCAATTAGTACAGTGTCATGTTGTAATGAAAATCATAAAATTCAATTTATCAACAAATATGTTGATTTCAGTGTAGATAATTCTCAAGTTTGAGCTTGCTGTGACTGTCATTGCGACCCGTGTGTTAAATTTCATCGCAGTGGTCACGGGTCAGAGCGTTCAATCTATTCCTAGAACCAGACCTGCGATAACTATAAATTAAAGCGAATAATTATTATTTGATTGCTGTAATGTGGCATCGATTTCAGTAGAAAGCGTCAATAAATCAGAATAAATGAATCATTTCTGACATCTATTAGATGTCGCGAGTTAAACCAATGTAAATAGGCAACCAATGGAATCATCGCTAAATAATGGAAAGAGAAGCGGAAGGTAGTCGATACGAAATCAATGAAATAATTGAAAGAATTTTTTTGAAGTGGTTGCTCTTATATCCTTAGGTAAAAGTAACTAGCTTATATTTGCGCGCCGCAGCCCTGAATAAGAATTGTACCAAGAGTTCTAGTAGGATACTGAATACTTAGAGATAAGGCCACGAGGTGCAAATGGTCGTACGCATATTTTATCGATACGCCGGTTTATTCTAAACAAGCTCTCAGAAGTCGGCTTATATTTTACGCTCTCTGACCGCCGCCCCGCCGCAGCGTAGCCTATTCCACTACACACCTGGCCGTGGACGTTAAACGCTCCGCATAAACATTGTCATTAAGCTATTGCAGATAAAAAGTGCACCGCGCGCCAATACTTCGATGCGCGCCGCCGAGCGCATAGCGGTGAAAAACAACTTTATTGTCAATTTAACGAGATCGAATTGTGTAATATATTATTCATATTGTTCTTTCATTCATACGAATGCAATTATTTATCGCTCGACTAAATCGCTATGACCCAAAGTTGTCGCCGTAATAGTTATGGTGTAGTTTAGCCCCGATAAAACACGCGTAACGTTACGCCTGCTCCTTCTAAAACAGACGTAGCGCAACTGCTCTTTTAAAACGCGCAGAATTCCGTCATCATTGTTGATTTTCGCGCCATACTACGCGGGCCCATTTAGAATTTAGCGTACAACTGCGAGAAAGCTTTGCTTTAGAAGTACTACGAATACGAAACTTAACCCGTGTAATCGTACCACCGCTTATGATTAACGCGTGATGCTCTTCGTGCACGACATCGTGCTGCAGACAGACCGCAAGTAGTCCGTCAATGACGTCAGGACCCACCAGCCAGGCCCAAATGACCGCGCTGACGACCTCCGCGGTAATATGATCGCAGCACGAAACAACGAAGCAACGATACGGGCTAAATCTCTACGCACACGCGAGTTACTTGATCCACGGACAAGAAAACTCTAAATCAGTCAACGCTGGGTTTAGTATTATCTGTTAGAATTTGAGCAAGCAATAACTATTATGCAACGGAGTGCAGTTTCTAAAGGTACGCGCTATATAAATTCTGGTATGATGGTAGCCCATTGGTATGTGTTTCGATGTTGAAATTAGATTATCCGAACGACCGGATAGGCGCAGCGTACCAACAATGAACACAGCCTATACTGACCTGAGCAACACTAGACCTTCATGCAGGCCCGCCTGCAGGTTTTAAGTAATGCCAAGACAAAGACTAAACTAACATCATAATTGCTAAATGACATTTCAATTTCAATTTTGAGCATAAAAGACCCTGGCTACGATAGACGCTCAGATTAGTCCACAGTGGGATATTTTAGTCAAAATGCATTTCGTGACTTGCGAATGCGACTTTGCAACAGCTTCTACTGCAAAGTGCAGCAAAACCAATTAGGTATTAAATAAAAAGATACAAGGGTTAAGGATTAAGTTTCGCACTTACCTGTCAAACAGAGATTAATTTATTTAAAAGCTAATTAAAAACTAAGCCCCATCCCCTGCTTAACTGAGCCCCATCCCCTGCTTAACTGAGCCCCGCCCCCCGCC
>JAQIWG010002938.1:0-19067 GCA_034695025.1 Chamaedrilus cognettii | reverse complement strand
CGAATAATTTGATTGGTCAATTCGGACCACAAAACTAAATCGCGCTTCAAATCGAGGTCGAGCAACCGGCAGTTAGCTTTTATCAAACAGTAGTAACTCAAATCTTGTTAGGCTTTTTACGAGCAAGTTATTTCTGGACTGCGCGACTTTTTAACGCATGCCATGCCTACTCTACTAGGAGCACGTAACGGACGGTAAAACTGGTTCATCTCAAGGATGAACGTAGCAGCTGTTGTTGCAGGCGTGGTCGCTGTAATTTATTACATGGCGCGTTTTCAAGCGATGCCACGATGAATGTGAATGGGTCTGCGCGCACTCCGACAATCGTGCAAGTACAAAATAACCATTTTTAAACGTTGACCGCGTGTTGCTGCATCACTTTTTATGCAAATATTGGTTTACGCAGCTGTCATAAATTTGTGTTTTACCTGGAGCTGCCAGGGGCAGGCTACAATTGTGAGGTGGCTAGCTCAGCTGAAGGAACAAGAAGATTTCCCAGTGAGCTGCACGCAATTGCGGCAGATAATATAACAATTGAATAGCAGTGCAAATACCCGCAAGAAGGTTGGATGCCAGGGACATTCCGTCTGGCAGTGCAGAATACAAAGTAGTGCAAATACCCGCAAGTAACTGATAGAAAATGTTTTAAGGCTGAATTATTTATACCTACGCTATATAGAAATCATAGCACTTAATTAGGTGGGATGCCAGGGACCTGCCAAACAGCGCACCGGAGAAAGAGCACTTAATAAAAATCAAAGCAATTTTCTGTGCTTATATGACGTGATACAGCAGTTTCTCTACAAAATTTATTAGATGTTCAACGCACTGAAATGACTAAAGGTATAGTATACAATGCATATTACACTAACACACGTTGAAAGCGAATGCCTCTTGAGATTACAAATATCGAAAAGAAACAATTAAAAATAGTTACGTATAAAATAATGCAAGTGCAGTAACCGCAACTCATAAAATCAACGGTGTGTACTCATAACATATCACAATGAAAACCGACTATGTCAACGTTCGTAGAGTGATGCAAAGTTCATACAGCATTGTTGATGCTAATATTAACGTTACAGCGGTAATAGAAATCTATTTTCGAATTTAATAAATAAATGATCTAAGCGCACTCTAATACTAGAAAGAGTGTATCAGATAAACATGCAAGTGCAGAGACTTCTCGACGAAGTACACTAGTCCAAATTTGTATTATTTCGTTCCTAGATAATAATTTTTCTGGTCAATTCTGAAGCGCAAGACATCATCGACAACACTATATTATAAGAAATTACTGTCGGTAAACAATAGAAATATGAGCTCCACTGGCATGACAGAATAATACCTGCATATCCAACAGTAAACTGAAACGCAAGCAGCCTAGCAATGTCAAGACAATATAAAGTATTGCAAAACGAGCTCGCAAGACAAGGCGGAATGAATAACGCATGAACAGTGCAAAAAAAAATTGTATTACCCTACATCATCATATACCGTTGAAAAATAAAGATAAGTTCACTTATATCATGCGTAAAACCGACTACGAATAAATAATTTAAGTTAACATTTTGTTGTCTTGGAACATCCATCATATTCAATCGCTACTCTCACTTAATATAATATAGAGTACATAAGACTAACGCAGCAAAAATGTTCAAAGAAATATGAAACGAAAGACGGGATAAGCCTACTGAACATCACACGGTCTCCAGATTCAGGACAGAGTTAGTAAAAAATACGACCCAAACTCAAAAAGGTCATCATAATAATTTTTATTCAAGCGCAGTCAAATAAAATGCTTAGTTTTTGAAGCTCATTCAAGACATGTGCATGATATACATCAATATTCGTTATTCTGTTCGTATCCGTATCAACTTACAAGAGAGTTCATCCAGCAGACAAAACGCAAACGGCTAAATTAGTATGTCTCTTCTCTTGTTGTAAAAAGGTGAATTTTCGCGAAACATCAACATAGAATCTTTGCGCATGGAGCAGTTTATATTGATTAATATTAAATAAGTTTCCTTAAATACTGCAATATTACGGTTTGGTCGCGAGGGCTACAGTCCGACGTGGAGACGGATAAGGTGTCAGCAGAAAAGACTTGGCATCCCCCGCTTCCACCGATAACCTCTCCTCCTCCACACACGAAGGACTTCGAGACCCGAGCGCCGTAGAAACCTGTGAATTACTCGACGACGGGGGGACCAAGGGGCGCCCTGCCCCTGATGGGGGTCCGAGGGGGATGGAGGAGGTCCAGTGGGCGGTGAAGACGAGGCTGGGAAGGAGGGAGAGGTTGGGGGAGACGCGCCGCAGCCCCAGCTCGCTGCCCATGAGGAGGCTTAGGGTGGCAGTGCTGGCTTTGGATGAGTGCCGCCGCGGAGCTACAGCAACGTAACAGAACAGTGACAGAAACAGAAACTATGAGAAAATGGCATGTAGCGTGCATGCTGGACGTGTGATCCAGTGATCCACAATTCTGCAAAGTGGATTCATTTTTTCTGAAACCTTCGTGGCATACGATAGGAATTCAATTTAGGTTAGTTAATTGAACACTTTAATCTTGTGGAAGGTACAGCGGCCAGGAAAAGAACTGGCTACTGCACTCTTGTTAAACCTTGGCCAGGAAACGTAGGGTTGCTACTTCAACAAACTTGAAACTTTAGAGACCAAAATTGTTTGACACACTATAAAACATATGTAGCTTATATAGTTCACTGCTGGATGTAAGTAAAAATACCTGACAATGACAAATAAGCACAAAGTTGTGAGTAGTTGTTAGGCTTAACAATTATTTATTATGTAGGTATCAATTGTTATAGTTTATCAGATCATAAAAGATTTTGCGTCTCCATCTTTATTCCGCATCTAAACCGTATTGATTAATTTTCCAAATTTAATTTTCGGGTAAAACAAACGAGCTAGTAAATATCCATTGCGGTGACGCTTACAGAAATTAGAGACGAGTCGATTGGCGAGGAAGATTTCCTTGACGCGCCAGCGACAAGCGCACTGTTCGCGGAGTTTCTTACGAAAGGAAGGCGTCGTCACGGAGTAAATGATCGGGTTGAGACAGCTGTTGATCGGCACAACGAACACTCCCAGCCATGTGTAAACCTGGTCTGGAACCAGACAAAAGTAGATTGTTGTATACTCGATCTGAAATCAGGATAGAGCATGGCCTTAAGTGTTGCATAAATATTTGACCTTGTTGCGAGATGTTTTCAAACAAATAGAACCAAAGTTTCGGAGAAGCTGCCAATATGTGGCATAGTTTTTTCAAGCATTCCAGTAGGTAATATGTTTCTGTTTTTATACAGAAAATTGACGCAGAACGCAAGCTCTGAATGAATATATTCGAAATTCTGACACATGTATGCCAAAACAATTATAGAGAAACTAATCTTAACGTATATCAAATTGAATGTGAAAATGCTAACAAGATCGTGATCTCTCCGGATTGGATAAAATTAACCAACAATGCACATAACTTTTATCCTCACAAATATCTTACTTGCATATGGATACTAAACTCACGTTATACGAACCACAGATACTTAACTTAAGCAATAATGACACTGGCACTAAACTTACTATGCATTGCCAACTCAAACTCACTCGATATCTGAACGTCTCCGAGCGCAGCCATCTTCACCGCACACAGAGGTATCCAACACATCATGTTTGTCACGACAATCGCGAGGAACCTCTTCGCGACGCTCCGATCCTGCCCCTCCACGCTCGCGTTGTGCGACATCCTACTAGTCCTCCGCACGCTGCACCCCATCGCCCCGTAACAAACCACGATGACCACCATCGCGCCCATGTTGACTCCGAGGAACACAAACGCGGAATACTCCCACCCGGTCGCGAACGCGTCATGAACATGCAGCGGTAAACACACGCCGTTCGCGCCGTAGAAGTCGCCAAAGATTCTCAATGACGTCACGGGAAGAGCGGCAAGGGCGCCGCCTAGCGTCCAGAGGAGGGCGAGAAGGGCTGTAGCTCGCCGCGTGGTGAGGAGGCGGGGGAGGTGAGGGAGGGTGACGGTGAGGCAGCACTCGACGGACATGGAGGCGAGAACGAGGGTAGAGACCTCTGTGGAGAGGAGCGCGAGGAAACCGGTAGCGCGGCACGACCACGAGTCCTGCACGCATGACTGGACCGTGTACAATATATCCGCGGAAATTTATCGTTTTATGCTTACTCATATTTACCTTATTAATAATAATAATAATGGGTTTTTTGTCCGTTTTATAGTGTGGCGACCATATCGGGGACGCCCTCCTGGCAACACAGGCATCATCCCTAGTCCACCCAGGCTGAGATAGAGACCAAGGCCAAGAGGGAAAGTCATGTTGGTAGGCCGGGTCAGTAATCCGTTTGGCAGCCGGTAAGGTTGATAATTACAGAGGGAAAATATGAGTCTTCAAACCGGATAGGAAAGTAGACAGCGTTGTGCATGAACGCAAAGAAAGTGGGAGGAGTTTCAAAGAGTGGGTGCAGAAAACACAGAAGCGCGATTAACGCAAAATAATAGCTATGATCTTAAAATATAAAGCTAATCTTTAGAAACCAAGCAAGTGAATGCTCATTCGAAAGAGCATTATGCCAACAAGGCTTACTTCTTGCATCTGAAATCAACAGAATGAAGCGTAGTGAGATAAAAATATCATCACATTGCTAACCCATGTAGCCTACCATGAAATTGTGACAAATTATGATGGATTTAACAATATTTCAGAAAAAATTCTCCAACGTTGTTTTTGGATAGGATTTGAACTTTAAAAGCGATCAAAGATTAGTAGAGAAATTTTTTTCCTGTTGCTGAATGAAATATCACATGAATTTGAATCCCAAAGATATAGATTTGACGCGCAAAATGTCACCAATTTGGTACAAGTAGTCTCACCTGCCAGCGCAGCGCGAACGCGTTGTATTCCCCGCGAAACATGACGTCATGGGCCGCCAGAACTAGCAGATAGACCCCCATCAGGAAGTCAGCCGCTGTGAGGAAAGTAGATTAAGATTAGTAAGAAGCAACAGATTTCTATATAAATATTTTAAAATATTGAAATATCAGTGAATGACGAACGCTGTATGCAGGTACGTTTTATGTTCCTACCAAATTGCATTGACAAACTATTAGCACTTTTTAGTAACACATACCTACTATTCAAGCAAATGACTTCGTTTCCATCTCCGTTTGCATGTCATAATTTTGGTGCATTACAATAGCAGTATACATACATACATACATGTATACCCAAAAAAATTGTAATAAACACTCCACATTCTATATCAAGAGAAAAATGGGCAAGCTTTATTTCAATTTAGCGAGTTAATGTTCTCAAACAACGTTTTATATTTTGCCATTAACAGTGAGACTTCTAATAGGTGTTAAAGAGTAAAAGGGTTAAAGTGCATACAGAGTTTTAAAAAAAGAGTCTAGAACGTTCTTGAAGAATGTATACCAGCTAGGTTCTTGATGAACAACGAGTGAATGTTCTTCTCGTGAAACCACAGCCTTGCGACGATGACGAGCGCGTTGCCGACACACGTGACGAGTCCCACGGCCCAGATGGCGCCACGCAACACGCAAAGTTCCAGAAGGTTCTCCACGGACGAGATTCCGTCGCCGCGTGGCAGACATGTACGCACATGAGGGACGTAGCGACATGCGTCGAATGACTCAAAATGTCTGCGTGCACAAATATAATCATTCAAAGTAAGCAATATCCTCACGATCAAAATACTACAGCATTTAATAATGACATAATGATACAAATTTCAAAAAACAAACATAAAATTGGCTTACGCAGTTGGCGGGGCAGGTTTGGTGGCTTGACATAGTTTCTGATGCCTTAGGTTAGTGATAATGTAATCTACCTAAATGCGATTTGTGATTTTGTGATTTTTAGGCTTTGAGCCATTGATAAATAATATAAACGAGCGAAGCACCTCAACACATAATAGTCACACTACCACTGCTAGTACAATTGCATAGATTTTCATTTGAGTCTGCAATGCAACTGACAAGAATTCACCAAAACAGGAACGCGTAAAATTAGCTCAAGAAAAATTCATACTATCACATCTCAGGCATTACTATAACAATGAAATGCCTTCAATTCCAAAATCGGGTCATCGAAAGCAGTTTTCATAAAAGACATAATGTAACCTACACGGTCATAAGATCCACGAGAGGCCGAAACAGATTTCTTGGCAGCTTGTCCACTTGAAGCTTCACACCCGTTAGATTTCTATAAATAAAGTATAATTAGTTCCGTGAAGGTCGAAATGTAAGCAATAATTGAATGTGAATGCAGGCAAGATTACACCTAATCAAAAAGAATTGTTGAAATATTAAAGACGCATCAATTCTACTTATGAAGTGTGTATAGGAACGCTGGACATCGGTTTCCTGCCAAAATTATTCTTTATCTTAATCAAGTAAGAACTGAAAGTTATAAATATCAAAGCAGCATCATGCTTTTTACATCTTCGTTCAATCGTTGTCAGATTTAGTCCATTGTATCAAGTACAGGCACAATATATTTTCAAAGCAATATCGCGAGACAAATATAGTAAAGCTAATAGTTTTACTAACAGCTGAGTTAGATTGATGAGTCCACCAAATCCATCAGCTGGAATTCGAACAATCGGATTCATGGCAAGAGATCTACAATTTAATTGTACAAAATTCGAATCAATGTTTTTCAGAATATCAGTAATTAAAATGAATTAACACAAAAAATCACGACCAGAAAATTAAATAGTATATCAAGCATTCATCACAACGTTGTTTAAAAAAATTAATTCCTGCGCCACCAATGCTACATATCCCTCATAGCAGAAGTAGCAAGTGTATAATATTTGACAAGAACACAGTCTGATATACCTACAGATACAAATTTAAACTAATTACAAAATGTTTCAAATATTTATGGAAATTTAAGTGATAAATAGCTTGGTTATAAGAATTAACTGAGAAGTAGACTTTTTTTAAACAAACTTTTTTTCTAAAAAGTGAAAAGCTGTGTAAGGTCAGTTACTTACAGATACACTAGAGATCCGACTTCATTCCTGAAGTCCGCTGGTGAAGAAGTCAAACTGTTATTCGCCAAATCTCTGAAAAAGCAGCAATATTTTCGAGCTTTTATTTATTTTGATACCTGTTATATTCTGCTATTAAAACACTGCTGAAGACTTTTATACAAAATGTCGTGATCACATAGAAACATTGTACAAATGGGCACACGACTGGGCTTGGTCCAGCAAGTGAAAGCACTAATGCCATCACAAGTTCACAATATAATTTTTTTTATACACACAGTTCAATTGATATGATACTTTTCACACTAGATGCCTTTTAGTTTAGTGTCTAGAGCTACGAAAGTAGGCCTACTCAAGTAGACTCAACTATTTAATACCTTATTGGTATTGTCACACTATAGTGAAGAAAAATGATAAAAAAGGCTTCAAACTAGCGCCATGCCAGACAGACTCGTCGAGGCTCGCTGTTTGTGGAGGAGGAGGCTGGAGTGGATGCTTTGCTAAGCAAAGTTGCAAAGTCACAGTCGCAAAGTCGCAGTAGCAAAGTAGCAAAGTTGCAAAGTGCATTTGAACTAAAAATATCCGACTAGGGGTTAGAAGGTCAAAGAATTCAAAGTTTAGTGATGTAGGCAATTAATAAAATGCAAACGCTTAGAATTATTTGCATGCCCTTACATTTCCAACACTTGAATGAGCGTGAAGGCTTTCTCATCAATCCATTGAATTTGATTATTGTTCAATCGCCTGCAATCATTCATTTAAATTCATATAACACAAATTTAAATCAGAGTTACTGTTTTGAAACTGCATTTCTACATGATCAGAAATTATTCGTCAAACAAAATTCTACGCAGATTTAAAATCTGAGTTTACCGAGTAAGCTGAAAATCATAACTATTTCAAACGCTGCTAATTTTCAAGAGGGAATTTATCAATCATTATGCTACAATTTCCACAAAAACATGAGCAACCAGTTGATTTGCCAGAAGAAGAAAAGGAAACAAGACACAAGTGCAGCTTTACTTACAGGATTTGAATGTGGGACAGTCGACTGAATAAAGTCTTCGATATATAGCTGATCTGATTCGAACTAACGTCTCTAAAAATTAAAAAACAAGAAAACAATAAAACTTAAACGCTTAATGCCAAAAATCACTAAAAATTCAATCGCTTCTGAGTCACTTAACCTCATTCATTAAACTTGCATTAGTAACTAAAGTCATGAAACACCATCGCGTGCACTTTCTAAGCCTGCTATATATACTGGCCAAGCGTGAGGCACAAACTAATAATAATATAAAATAATATAAATAAAGTTTGAGTTATCTTGATGTTTTTCTGCATCATTATTGGTTCCAAAAAAGAAATGATGACACGGAGCAAAAATAGAGAAGGTTTAAATGCAGATAAAAAACAATGCTAACAATCACGGAGCCCACTGTTGCCCATCTGCTCTTTTTCAGCAGTGCAGAGGAACCCTTTCATAATATCATTATCGTAATGTATGCCAACAATGAAAGGCTAAATCGAGCTTAGTGAACAAGGAGCTAAATAAGTCTTACAGGATGCGCAGGGATGCAGGAACGTAGATAATATTCGGCGCGTCAAACGATAATTCATTCGAGTTCAACTGCAAAAAAAATCTTAGTTTTTAGAATTTTCTGCTTAAAGTTTAATTAATTATGATGATATATATATATTGAGTTCAAGCGTAAGAAGATAATTTTTTTTAACTTAGTGCATAAAATTCATTTAACTGGGGTGACGACTATATTGACCAACACTGGAATAAGTTTTGTAACAATCTTCAAATAACTTTTCTTATTGGTTTTTCTGCTTTTCTTTTTTTCTGCTTTTATGAAAAATCATTATTATCAAAATAAACTACATAAAGATCTGGTTTAACAAAAGAATACAAAATTCACGAGAAAGCTCACACACGGTATGTTGGTATGGTCCAGTGGATAGGAAAGGAAGTGGATACTCACCCAGAGTAAATACAACGAATTGAGTCCATCGAAAGTGTCTCGTGAAAGATGTACTAAACGATTGCCATCCAATAACCTGATTTAATCGAAACAACAGTATATTCATTCATACATAGCACAAATAGTACAATTCAAAATCAACTGTAGAATAAAAATGAACAAAACTACTATAGAATCAAACAGAAATCAAATTATTCAAAATATCCCCTTGGGCTAAACAAATCGTAGAGCACATTTGTTAATTTATATTTACCTAATTCTTTGTAGTGAATAGGACCAATTTAGACAGCCACAAGCAAACGGTTTGTTAATTTTCATTGATTTCTAAATTTTTATTTGCGCTTTGTGCCAGAAATCAATGATCTGAGAACTGAGGAATTGACAGCAACTTAGCGACTATAATATAAAACACGCATTGATAGACTCACAAGGTTGTAAGATTGCCCAATCCTCTGAATGCTCCGGGAACTATCACTCTGAGTTGATTGTCTGAAAGTTTCCTATAAAAATCATTTTTTTCAATTACAGTATGGCTTTCAAAAATATGATAGCAGTAAAAACTTCTCAAAAAATTTATATTTATGCCAAAAATATCCAACAAATATCAAATGCATCACATTTAAATCAGCATGAGCTCATGTACAAAAAAAAACCGGAATCAAAAACCATTTGTTTTCTTAATATAAATTTTAAATTGATATCTTTTCGATGCACAGTATTGGTAAGAAATATTCAAAATTCGACCTTAAGTTAATTCTAGACCAAGACAAATCTACACACAAGTTCAACAAACTTACAAAGTCTGTAGATGCGGCATCAATTCAAATGTTCCAGGTGTTAGCTCCTTCAGTGCATTGTGACAAATATTTCTTCAACAAAGCAGCAACAAAGGGACTTTAATGTTAATGTGATCTTGTTCAATTTTACCTCTCAATCAGCAGGCTATCTTATTTCATGCAAACTTCAGAATATTAGCGCGTGCACACACCCTAGATGCTCAGAGTATAAATCGCTATGAAATTAAAGATGAAATTTGAGACATTAAAGAATTTTCTTCAGATTTCACTGACTTCAAAAGTTATGATTATTTAATGAACATGATTACAAGATACTAAAAATGCATTACAAGTTGATAACTTATCCATTAAAGTCATAAATATGTCAATGACGTCATGTATTTACATAGAATACATCTATTTTATGCTGTGACAAATTCAGTTTTCCATTTTAAAGGGCAGTGAACTTCACAGTGAACGGTTCTTCAATTGCTAGTAGACCTTAGACTTAATTCTAATACCGGTATACATTTGCTGCTTTAGGTAAAAGAAATATGACAGAGTCTATCAATGAACCACGATTCACTCAAATTTCAGTAGTTAATTGCAAGAGCGATTTGGTTATTTTTAGTGCAATATTCTGAGAATCAAAGATAGGGAAAAGAAGAATATGAAACTCACAATGCCCTCAGCTGAGGAAAAGCCTGAAAATCATCCCGCTGAATATCGCCTATCAGGTTGTTGCTCAGCGAACTGGAATTTGTAACAAAATATTTAGGCGCAATGGGAATGAACAATATAGAATGTAAATGAACGCAAATGAAAAGCGACATAGAATGTAGGTCACCGTGTAGGTCACAAAATGTAGGTAAAATTTGTGAACCTCGTCACTTTAAAAAAATGTAAATGTGAAATCTAAATACACTGAATGTGTCTGTGTTATTTTAAAGTAACAGCCATTAGGTTTGCAAATCATTACCAGGTAAAAGCACACTATTCTTGAAAAAATCATTTTAAATATATAGGATCGATCATAATAAATACCCATATTTGAAGACCAGCATTATTTGCAGTTTAGTCACTATAGCCCATATATCAGATTAAAGGTCAAATAGGTCACTCATGGCTGCAAAGCTGTCAAATTTCATATTTTTAGCCATCATAGGTTACTTAGTCCAAATTAAAATAGCCTTAATAAGAGCATGTCATCGGAAACTATCAGTTTTTGCAGGTTGGCCACTAAATGCTTTTTGCTTTGATGCTCTGTATACAAGTCAATTTGTCTAAATAGCCGATTGAAGCTAATTTTGGTTCAATTTCTGCACAAAATTCATTCGTCATGTGATCGACATTATTTCTTCAGTTCCTGCAGTTTTCATCGCATTTCCGTTTTATGCTCTTAGTAGAAAATGGAATACCAACATAAATTATTTATATCGCATACAAGCCGAGGTCGGCAGATTTGTCAATTTTGATTTTCGTGTAGAGTTTTTAGAATATTTTTAGACCATGAACACTACACAGTCATAGTAATTATGAGCTTACAGTTTCACTGTATTGTTGCTGAAGCCCTGTCTGGGGATGTGCGACAGTTCCGCGTGGACACACTCAACTAGTCCGTCGAATCGATGCAACGAACGACAAGTACAAAATTCCGGAATCTTCTGCAAATCTGAACAGTTTTCGAACAAATTCGAACAGTTTTCGCACAAATATTCATTTAGATCAAACGTTCAACCAATTCGCTATTGAAATCAAAAATAGCTCATCCTAAATAAGAGAATATCTTTACAACGATGGTAAAACCAAATTGAATTTGAATGTGAGAACGCTTTTAAAAGAGATAAAATTTATTAGCCGATTGAATGTGAGAACGCTTTTAAAAGAGATGAGATTAAGTAGCCGATTGAATGTGAGAGCGCTTTTAAAAGAGATGAGATTAATTAGCCGTTGAATATAAAGTCATGAAATGCAGGTAACACGAGAATGCTGAACATCGCTATGCTCTAAGCCTAGAAGGACTAATAAAGTTTTAAGGCTATTTACAGCAATACGGCTTCGGCAGTCGGCTTACGAAATGCTTCGAGTTAGAAGCTGTGAATCAAAATGTAAATAATGTAATAATTACTCTGAGACTTAAATATTGCTTCCAAGAACTCTAATCCCACAGCCAAGTAGAGACACGCTTCAGCGCAAAATGGTTGGAGTCTGAAATTATACGGGGCAACATTTGAGTGCTACGATTTCACAAAATCTGATAAATTTCAGATAGATGGTGCCGATCTTTTGAGGAAAAACTAACACTAGGCCTCTATGTCAGTCATTGTACGCTTACAATAGTCCTCGAAAGCTGGTGTTAATGTTATATTACCCACACCGAGCAAATAGTTCAGGCAAATATTATCAACAAGTCTAAACAATGAATTCTTATGCATTGCCTTGAGATGCAGCAGACAACTCAATGCTGCTTTGCAGCATGGACATAAAGTAAATATTTATAACGTTTTGGTGGGTGATAAGTTGATAACTATGTTTTAACACAGTATGATAATATCAGAAGTCAGTATATTGAATTATGAACTTCCTCTATATTTGTCTTTGCTGAGGGCGAAACTGAAAATAAAATCATCATAAACATGTACTTACCACAGGGGGGCGATCGTACTCTGATGGAACGCAGCATATTCAAAGTGAAGACCCTCAGGTATGCACGATGATTATCTACAATGGAATTACACACATCTCAGAATTAAACATTGTCAATTGAATTTGCTCTCATTTCATGCTTCAATAATACGATTTAAAAGGGGTAATTTTGACGAACTCAAACAATAATTTTGCTTGAGTTCTTCAAAAGACCCAAATAAAATAATTTAACTTATCATAAGAATTATCCAAAAGCAACGAAAATTAAACTTATTTTTATTAATTATTATTTCTTGATATTTTGTATTTAAAAATGCAATCAGGGATCTTTTTTCAAAGATACCCAGAATCTAGGAATATTCCTTTTTAGTTCAATGGTATCACTGGTTAGTTCAACTGATCTTACAGCAGGTCGTGCTTATTTCATCCTCCTGCTCAGGACAATCGGCCACACCGTCGCACCACTGGCTTTGTCTGATGCACACTGTCGAGTTGACCTGACACGGAAACCAGCCAATAGGACAGTGGCGCCCCTCCACGTGACCCAGCACGAGCCAATCGTTGATCGTGATGCCTGCACGAAAAAATAATAAAATTACAGTCTATTCGAAATAAGAGCTACCGCTATAAATACGTAGAAACCTACAATAAAGTTTGTCACAAATTTAATACAGGTTACAACGCAAAAACCTACAAAATGAACAGTCAGTGACACGTGTGAAATACTAAACTAAAGAACTAAAATTGCAACTGCTCCCAGCAAGAATATTATCTTACAGTGACATACTCTATGTCACTGTAAGATAATATTCATGCTGGGAGCAGTTGCAATTTTAAAGGTCGCACAGGCCAAGCACTGACTTGCGAATAAACAGTGTACATGGAATTAATTGCTAACCTGCTTCTAGATCACGCCACGAGTAGGCCTAAGCCTATGACATCGTTTGAAAGACTACATCAGTGTACCTCATTGACTGATAGCGTCACTTAGGCCTTTTAGCAAGCTGAATACAAAACCAATATTCGTCACATTTTAAAACAAGCCACACTCTAAAAAAAGAAATCAGATTTGTACCCATCAAGCGAAATTTAGGTCCCCGATGGCGTCTTTCGACGCCGAAACGGACTATAAGCCCAGTGATTTGATTTGATTTGAATCATTCATTCACACAGACAAAGCATAACTTCCTGCACAATGTCACTTTGTGTCGAATCAGGTCCGTAAGCTCGATTTGGCTTTAGCGAGCAGCAAACTGTCGCGAGTATGACTGATGTGCCTTGTCCGTGAAAGAGCGCGGTGAATAACTCTCCGATCAGCGGCCTCGGAAGTACAACATCCAATAATTATCCTCATTCTCTGCTATACCAGTTTTGCTGTCTGCGGTGTCACGGCGTCTTGAATCTAGTTCGTGAGAAAAGAAAGACTGTAACCAATCAGAAAGCAGACGCATGCACATACACAAAATAGCCTCTAATAGCTGTGGCGCCTGACTTGCAAGCCATATACTGCCATGGCGCACACTGATGGATTCGGCGAGGGAAACTGAAGCTAAAGTTTTAACATAATTTCATTGGATGTCCCTGAATCAGAAAGGAGTCCGTCATGAATCATATCTCTATCCCGTTCCTGAATCATACTCTGAGTCCCTGAATTACACCTCAGAGCCTGAACCTTAATCATATACATCTATGCAATTTTATTTCAAGCACAGAGCACAAAATATAATAATAGAAACCTCAATACAGTCTATAAAATACACACTGCTTGAAAAGGGAGACCAAAGATCCTAGTGGCATTAGTATGGTTCCCATATTTCTCTGAGCTGCCTGCAGTCTCTGAATCATAGCTCTGAGCTTGTCCTTGATCTCCAAACACATCCCCATCCTATTACTATGAAATGGTTTTGTAGAGACGCCTTTTTGTAATGATACAAACGAGGGCTAATCATACGCGTGATCAGTAAGACTCGTTAATGGAGCGAGTTGATGACAACGCCTGACCTCACACACTATCAGCTTACACCACGTCATTGGTTTACTTGCACCTGTCGCAATCACTCACTTATTTGTTTCCTGAGCCAACGTCAAGGCTTGAAAATGTGATAAACCTAGAATCGCGTAATCGCATCTAAACGCTGCAGTGGAAGATTACTTGCATAGCAAGTAATATCAACTTTATAAAGTACTAATGAAACTGAAGGATGGGCATTGCGAATCAAATATTTGAAACGTTAAAATAAAGAGCTTAAATTTTAGCTGTCAGTTAAAATGTAACGTAACTGTCCATACATCTCACAAATTCACAATTCGATTATCTGCTACCATACTTATTAATTAAGTACAATTTAAAGGAAGTTAAAAATCCTTCAGATAATATTATCAGGGATAGGCGCATAGGAACGTTGGTCCAGCCTACATGTAAGTATTTGATTGTCATTCAACGGCCGTGATAATCTGATGTCGTCTTATTTTAAACATTTTTGTAAAGCTTAAGTTACATACTCAGCCTGAGCCTAACGCTTCAGTTACAAATGTCATCTAAAATATTTTTAGGCTTCGACCTTTAAGAAAAGATCTCCTTCTCTTCTACTGCACACCTTGGCTCTAGGCCAATTCCAGAAAATAGAACCCTCTGCAGATCTTAAGGCAATGGCGTTAATAAATTCACAGTTTCTCGGTAGACGACTGACCGACTGTGAGCTTTTATTGATCGCGTCATTTCACCATTTTCAAGACAGTCTGTCGGCGATCACCGGGCAGTGATGCGAGCGTTAATCCGGTCTGGCTGGCGGACGATTTAAATCCAGCGTGATAATGCGTTTAAACGCAAGGACGCCGCTCGGCTGCCATTTAACTATGAGCGGTGAGCTTGCGGGTAACAATTAGAGCAGTCGCCGGAGACGGGGTCAACGACAAAAACACGACAAACTCGCAGAAGCTGCCATGACAATGTCACACCATCAAATTGATGCTCAAAGGTCACGGCGGTTATGAACGCAACAGTGACGAAAGTGTACAAAACAAGTACTGGAGATTAACTTGAGCAAAGATATATCATCTTCACCTTTGATAAAAAATGACATCGGTATCATATGCCAACTCAAAAATTAATCGTTTCCAAAGCAAGCAGATATACCTATGTATGTGTGTTTGTATTGAGCACTTGTAACGCATCAAGATATGTGATGCAAATTGAGATGGAAACAAACCATTTGCTGGAATCGTAGGTACAAAATATACTTTTTGATGATTATAGGCTACTATCGTCAAAAAGAATCTCAAAATGCATGAATACAACAATTGAAGTAGCCTTTACTTCATTAATATCCAAATCCTAATATGAAGGGCGATAGCTCGAACAGGTCTCATATCCACATCAATACATTATCAGATCCGAGTCGCTAATTCGACATGAATCAACGTCTCGACGGTAAATCCACAGCTTGATCATGCATAACCAAATTAGCATTCAGTTCAGGCCCGTGGAGGATTGACAAAGGTGCACGGATGATACAATTTATTACCCTGATTTGTGTGATGAATGGATGGTGATCACCGAACGCCATAAAAACCATCAGGTATTGCTCAGATTCTGTTACAGATGTAATAACCACTATCCTGGAGCACTGACTGAACGGAATGCACAACTTTATAATACTGCATGTGCAGGTAATCAAATTGGAAAATGGGATGTAAAAACATCCCAATCACTAGCCTGCATCATTTTCGATGTTTTGGTAGACGCAGTGGTGCCACACAACCAGTGCCGGATTTACACCAAAAAAGGCCCGAGGCACAAATTCTGCGGAGGCCCCCATTGAAACCGAATAAGTTTTAGCATATTTTATTTTAATATCTTATTTAATTTTACATTAGTATTATAGCCATATTGCTTCATTTGACGCAACAAATAAGCGTTAATCATTCGAGCGCGTATAGACACAAGCATTGTCATTGACTCATAAAAACATCGCTGCTTCAGCGCTGTTTTGTAGCTACGTCACGCTTCAAGTACAATACTGTACAAATTTCATGCGCATCATCTGCGGAGGTCCCCTTGTTTGCGGAGGCCCGGGGCACGTGCCCCGTGCGCCCCGCTGTAAATTCGGCGCTGCACACAACTAATTATAATGTTATGCAACTAATTGCTAATGCTAATGCTAATGCAACTAATTGCAACTAGTTGCCAAATTGATTTGAGCACTATCCCACAATTGGTTAAACCAGAGTCTCAGCATACATGTTAACGTGTAGGTTAAACACATTTGTCGTTTTTTACATGCGTCGAGGTAGCATAACTCGGAGCCTATAGGCACCTGTCGCTCAAATGTATTGTAGGATGCGACCAAATGCCATAACAAAATTTATCAGCGCATCAAAACAATACAACAATATAAACAATCGCGAAATGATTGCAATAATTTTGTGAAACTAATATTGGTATTCACCATTGCGAGTTAACCTCGAGTTGGCTCAATCGGCGGATTGAGTGACGTCACGCTGGGCATAGGAGATTGACAACGGTCGCTCTCAACTCGCCGATTGACCAACTCGAGGTTAACTCTCAATGGTCAAGACCAATATAAGCGTCAAGCTAATCCACAAATATATCACAATCATACCGCAAATACATCTGCTATAAACCTTCATTCATAAAATAGTATATAACATAAACTACGTTCCTAAAAGACAATTTTTTTTAAATGAAAGTTTCATGTTAAACTTTGTGAGCCGGAAACTCTCTCACACTGTTCGTGTCTTCCTCGAATGTTAGCCTCAACATTACTTGTGATTAACCTCGGTCGTAATAAATCGTGGAACGAATTCGATCGAGTTAACGTTGCTTCGCAGGGCATCCATTAAGTTTCTTTATCTGGAGTCCAGACGCCATGACCCAGGCGTTTTGTAGTCTTGTGACGCTTCGGTCTTAATTTTTTGGCGTTGCAGCCATTTATGTATTAACATACTGTTTTAAATTACACCTTTGAAATGTGGCGGCTGGTGACGCCGGGGATAAGATTTTATTGGGTCAAATTTTTTGGCGTTATAGACGCCGCGACGCCAGTCAACGGAAGCCCTGGGGCTCGGTCGACGACTTGCTTACGATTCACGAAGCGAACCCTGGAAGCCGATGACGGGCAAACCGAAAAAATTGATTCAGCTTTGCGAAAAGCAAGTACGTATGATAAATTTCTGTCACTCTTGTTTTCGAGAAACAAGAATTTGCTGAAAAGTTTCAGCTCACCAGAAAAGTCTAGTGACCGTTTGATTAGCAAGTATTTGATCCTAAGGCAATCACTATACCACGCTCTACGCATTCCAAGACTTCAGAACTGGTTTATGCCATTCCAGTTAAAGTTATGGCATTCGACAAAAAAGTCGTTATAGCCTGGTACAGTAAGAGAAGTTAATTTAGACTTTATATATTTGGCAGACAACGTTCTGTTTGAATAGCGGAGCGTAAGGCTTATTACAGCAACCACGGTCAAAGCAGCGCTTGCCTACTTTTAACTCTCGCTAAGAATTGCAAGAAATATACACGCACATATCAGTCATTAGTCCTTTGCTACTAAAGGCTTAGTAATACAAGGATCTACAGTCCCTACGTCCGCAGCAATCAATTACAATCTCATGCGCGTGTTGGCCTGCAGACTTCTTGCGACGCGGATGGTCTATGATCTATAGAGCTGACTAAATGTGCAGACACAAAAATGTGTAGACCTACGCCTATTTTTTGCTAGCAAAGAAACGACTCACTGATAGTCCTACAGCTTTTCTGTATATTGAGATTCTCTCTATCTTTAGTTTTAGCAACAAATGATAGAATGAAAAGAAAAATGATACAAAATTTTAAAAATACACACCGATAAAAAAGCTTGAAAACCACCCAGAAAAGTGGAAAATGGAGATATCAACGGAAGAATGAAGAAAGTCTCATCTATCACATCTCGCCGTTAAATACATTAGTGAAACTGATATGAGGGAGGCAACGGAAAAGGCGATAGCGGAAAAATGGAAAGCGAAGAACGGGCGAAGAGTTAAAATGTCATTTTTGGACTGTTCAACTAGACTGCAGCGCAATTAAGTCCACCCACAGCATTGCTTCTAATGATGCTTCTTCGCTTTGGCGTTTATCCCTCGCTAGCCGAGTAGCAAAGAATTGGTTACAGCTCAGAGCTGCCCGAGCGAGTCGTAAGAGGCGACTTAAGAAGGAGAAGCGGTTTTTTTGCTTGACCCTGAGGCACTGAACCAGGGTCATTATTTATGTAATTATCATATAAAATGGTCCTCGTTGCTACACCGTTCAGTAAACCTCAAAATCATTAAAACCTCACCAATTGTTGTAATAGAGACAAGCTAGCATGCATGCATTCATAGAATGTCAACTTTTAAAAATTCGTATTTTCTTTGTTTTATGTCTAATAGTAAGCACTGCAACACTCAAGCATCGGGCCTGTTAACGCGGCCGTGGTGACGATAAGAGTCGATTTCATAGTCGTTCCTCGACTCCTACCTCGACACCTACCTTGACCTAGAAAGACAATTTAACAGCAGCCCATAACTGCCGTTCGAAAAAACTCTAAATTTATTTCAAAAT
>JAQIWG010002937.1:0-19072 GCA_034695025.1 Chamaedrilus cognettii | reverse complement strand
TCTTACAACGTATCAACGCAGTCATTAGTGCTCGACTCGTCACGTATCATTAATGACTATTTCGCTAATTGTGTGAATGCTATCACCTGGTGTTGTGAATTTCACCTTAATTTAGCTCGCACTTCAACTGTACGCTTATTTAAGTTTCTTTTTTTTTATTGTGTTTTGCCTTGATGGTGAAATTTTTTTTTTATATAAAGCTTAATAGGACCATTAATAAACCTTAATAGGACTGTTATGGTCTAGACGCTATGTCATCACCCAATGTAATTCAGATACCTCTTGCAAGTTTTAAGCACTTTTGATCTCAACTGTTCTTCTGACATCAAGTTGTACCGGCAACAGAAATGCATGACAAACCTGAAGCTTTATGAAGCCCCGTCGGATTTCATTGATTCTCTTCTCCTTTGACTGCAAAACAATCACATATGTACATGCTTATCTTGATATCAATAGTACATAATTACTATACATATAGGCCCGAAAAGTAAAACGGAAATATATACCGTACCGGTACTTTTTTGTCTAAAGTTAAAACACATTGATCAGTTACAACTACCAAAGTCCAATGCTAACATGAAGCAATTGCAGTATCAGGTATAAATCAATCAGTGAAAATTCATGATTACAAAAATGTACAGGTACTTCACCTGGCAATTCAGGCATAACACGATACGTGATAGCTGATTCCACGCTGATTCGTGGCTGCTATTTTGGCCTATTTAGGAACATTACTGTCTGCATAAATCGTCACACCTCTTGCAACCCCTCCCTTTTTTCCCTGGCTACGCAATGCATTGAATGCATATTTCTGAGTTTATTGGATTGTTGTCACCGTTTATATGTATCTTTCCCTTACCCGAGTTTTGATAGCTATAGCGAGGAAAAAGCATAGCTGCGTATAATAGGCTACCCCTGATATTTGTGCAATGGCTTGCTATAAAGGAAATAATAGCTTTTCATCTAAAAAAACACCTGCTCCAAGCACTACGATCTCACCGTGTAATAGGCGAGAACGCCTCCCGTTTCGTCGATGACGAACCAGCGGTACTGCCAGCCCTTGACGAGGTTTGTCCACTTGCTCAGCGGCCCCTCCATCGTCAGCAGCGCCATCGTCACCCTAATTATATAGTCACTTCACGGCATAAATAACAAATTAACAATTAAAGCAATTTGTTATGAAATTATGATAAATTGCAACTCAACCAGTATGCTGTCTACAGACAGCACTCATACTTTCGGCTAAATGTTTTTGTGCTTCTTTTTACTGAATTTGAAATAAAAAAGACGTATAATATGACACCAGCTGCAATGACAGGGATGAAAGCAATGATAAAAGCAAAAAACAATGAACATTTTTACTGCAGGTACCATGGGCGCCCGCACATTGATGCAAGGGGGTCACTGGCATCCCCCTGGAAAGCAGATTACACCCCCTGGATAGGCAAGTTGCACCCCCCTGCGCACCCCCTGGTCGCTGCTAGATTGGTCTTCCCAGAGAGCGGAGGCTTGCGTTTTGCACCCTCTTGGATAAAATTATGCGAGTGCCCATGGCAGGTACTTGAATAGCTTGCTACATACATGTAAATATCCTTATTATTACATCACATTCATTTAATGTCGTTACAATTTTGATTGAAATAAAATGAATTTAACTTTTAAAGTGTGACGCCAAATAATCTTATTCGTCAGAATCGTCGGCTTTGCGCGTAATTTTTTGGACGAGGTCGAGAAACAGAGAAACATCGCAAAATCCGCCTTACACTTTATTTACACTTTATTATTATGAGCAAAATAATAATTACGACGTTAACTTGCTACACGAGTACACAAGTTGCAAATATTTACGATGTCAAAGCGAATGGGACTAACGATATTATTGTAGCTCCTTATCAGAGGCCTTGAATCATCTTGGATACAAACCTCAAACGAATCTATTCATAGCCATCTAGCGTGATATGATACTAGTAAACAATGAACGATTTGTACACGCTGATTGAACTAAATAAATCAGCTCAAACAAAAGACTTGTCGAAAACGTAAAGTACGATCATACATGCATAAGTGCTTCGTGGCGCGTACAAAGTCAGTGTCCTGCACTAAGGTCAAGAAGTCAGGAGACTAAGCTAGTTTAAATAATTTACAATGCATAGTGACGCCTATCGTGCGGTCAATACATCAATGCGTCCCAACTCCAAACTTTCAAATCGTCTCATTTGCAATAATTTAAATTGCGACAAATTAACGTTTCAATACTAAAGACAGCAAACATACAATGCCACAAGTACTCAAAATTACATGCACCTAAAAAGCCATACATGTAGACTCTATAGGAGCTACTAATTGTTAACAAGGAGTACAGGCAAATGGTTCGATCCAATCTGCCTACCATAAAGACTATTAGCAAATACACACTATATTTTTCAGACCATTTTAAAATTTCTGCTTTCATGTCGGATTAGGGTTAGGGTAAGCATTGCTTTAGCATTGATTTTAAAAAAAGATCGGTACTTCGTAGCCAGAGCGGAACTGCATAGCACTTTGACCGCAGCACCTGGATCTGCAGCATTATCCACTAACATAAGGAAAGATGGAGAAAGAGCCGCATTAATAATATAAACTACATCACAGATAGTCGTGGAAGTGACAGTACGAAAACAGATTTAGTATAGAAAATCACCGGACTATACTGAAGGGAAAAACTATTAAGTTTTTCCTCAAAACTCAATTGCAGAGGGATGATATATATGAAATTATTTTTTCCTCTCAGTTTACAGAATGTGTATGACCTTAATAAGGATACTGAAAGATAAATCCTGGCTTCAATTACAATGCTTAATTAGTATATTTGACTAAAGACTAAGTACCACATTGGATTTTCTAATGAAAGCTAAGCTTACCTCTAACAACAGTCTAGTGTCTACAAAAATTGGAATAATGCTAGCACAATAGACCAAAGAATTAACAATAAAATCAAATCACGAATTAGAACAACATCGTGAACATTGTTCAGATATCACACTACTTCTGATTTCACTATCGCGTGGTTCACTAGTGGTTCTCAAAGTTGCGCACGCGTGCCAAAAGTGGCCCGCGGAATCGCTGCTGAAAGGGCCACCTTCACTCGCGACGATGTTGGCAAGTGAGCCACTGTGGCTATTTCTAACACTCTGTGCCTTAATGCCAGGAAAACAGTGTCCCCTCCACTCCCCTACTTCCCCCATCGGGAGTTCTGCACCAGAAGCCATTTCCTGGCACCTTCTTTCCGAGCGGCACTCGATGCTTTTTTTAAACAAGCACACGGCACGCCAACAAAAAAGTTTGACAACCACTGCATTAATAGTTACTTCTGCAAAATGCATTTAAAGTTTTACTCTAAAGAGAAACCACTAAAGACTTCGGCATAAAAATATATTATTGACATACGGGTATATAATTAACATTTATGGTACACTCAGAAGGCTTCCATTTCTCGGCATTGATTTTGGACATTGAAACAAAGTTTCCCTTTTAAAAAAAACCAACGCTTTGCACACCATGTGTTGTTAGGAACATTCAAATGTTAAGCAGATTTAGCAAATAATTACCGTTAGCGGTTGATTACAACGTCATAGAATTGAACATTAAAAATTTTACTGTAATTATTCTCAAAATTTGCCAGCATTTGATAAATTAAATCCAGTATACAAAAGCCAACTTTTCAACTCTAACTCGGCCTATTACCGCAATCAAATCGGTTCCGACAAACCCAGCCTCTCAGTTGCATGTACACGAATTGAAATCAAACTCGAGTTACAAACAGACCAATCGCAGCAGGCAACTAATCATCGAAATCAAGATCTAATTTTGATTCGCATGCGCTGATTGGCCAGTCCGCAACTCTATCTCAATTTGGATTAGACTTCATACAACCGAGAACAAGATTCGTCGACAAAAGAAGGCGCATGTTTCAAAGACAAAAGCAAACATCAAGACTACAAACTAATCAATTACAAATCATCATTATTATAAAAAAATGGGGGACCTTTGGTTTATGATAAAACTTCTATTCACAAGGCTCTGCATTGTCCACATGGGCTTTGATAGTTGCATTTACACCCTGTCCCGATGAAAATTACCACACTTAAAACTTGTCATAACTCGGTCAAAAGTTAATCAAATTGGTCTGAAACTTTATACGCAGCAACTGTAGCCATATTTACACCAACCTGGAAATTTGTAGAGAAATTCAAGCAACTTTGACAAAATTATGGCTGTTTTAAAACAAGTACCGAAAAAAAAGTTGCCAACATTAGTTGCTGCCTATTGTGTGCCTACTGTCAAGTTATAAATAAGCAGTCCAGAAATTTAGTCACAGCTGATGTTCAAATGTCCTCCTTGTTCGCGTACACATGACAGAAGGCATGGTTCTATCCGCGTGAGCCTCAGATATGAAGTGCTGAGTCTACACCTCTACAGGAGGAGAGTGTTTATCATACTGGCCTGCGTGACGTTATCACCCGAAGACTCGTTTTCTTGAAAAGTGGCGGCTGTTTTATCACAAAATCATAGATCCAGCAGTTAAATAGTGGGGTCCCTGTCTTATGTCATGTGTACGCGAACAAGGAGGACACTTTAAACATCAGCTGTGACTAAATTTCTGGACTGTTTATTTATAACTTGACAGTAGGCACACAATAGGCAGCAACTAATGTTGGCAACTTTTTTTTTCGGTACTTTTTTTAAAACAGCCATAATTTTGTCAAAATTGCTCGAATTTCTCTACAAATTTTCAAGTTGGTCTAGATATGGCTACAGTTCTTGTGCATAAAGTTTCAGACCAATCTGATAAGTTCTGACCGAGTTATGACAAGTTCAAAGAGTGATCATTTTCATCGGGACACGGTGTAGTTACAATTAATCTCATACAAGCTTAGAAACAAAATCTATTTTCTATAGGTTACACAGCATGAAATAGAACTATAGAATCCATTCTTATGGAATCCATTTTATATTGAACTATACAGCAGAAATAGATTCTACAGTTCTATAGATAGCAGAGGACAAAAACAAAGAGAGAATTTTTCTCTAACACGAATTAATTCAATTTTGTTCCAAATTTGTTCCACTTTCATCTGCATTCTTCTCAATACGCGTATTCGTCTAATGGAAATTTCAGCATCATACCAACAGTGTTCTCAGCCGACTCTATCGTCCATTCACTAATAAATACACGTACCACCTCGTGGTACTGTGGACAATCTATCGAAGAATATCTTGTGTAAAGGACTACTGCTGTGCATTAGAACGACTCAAGATTATTGCACTGAATGCCTCTATGATCCATACTCCACAGTCTCGTCCGTGATTGGTTTGAAATCAAACTTTCCTCTACCATCCATGTGTAAGACATACTGAAAGAAAGAAGAAATTAAAACTAACAAGCAGTACACATGAATATAAGAAATTTTAGCCCCTTATATAATATGTTTAAAATATCATCAACATGATGAAGAATTTTTATTTCAAATTATAATCAAAAATCGGAGAATATGTCATTGTGTAGGAATATGCAAGGATTGGAATTTAAGCGATATTGTGCCGATATACTCATTGGCAAAGGACTGGCACAGTCATTGTACGATCATTTACAAAGTTGCACACCGCATAAAAGCAAATAAAATTGATGCGAATTATAGCACTCAATAGCACATGTATCCAAGAAGTATCACACCTTCATTTGAAAGACCCGATTATCCATGGAAATGTTATAACCCGCATTGGTCATAAGAATATCATAAAATCCAATGTAATAATACGACAGTGTACAACTATGAAATTTTTGTTGCATTTCGCGTTTTTGAGAACTGCTCATTACATGTAGCTTCAGCATCTTTTTTTCACGCACAAAATTCACGTGAGTTCTACCGATCTGCGAAATTCGCCAAACTAACTTGCACTAGAACATTTCATGTCTTACAGGATGCAAATAGCAACAAGCCCGATCAGACTTTAACAAGTTCAGTTGAGAAACAGCTGCATACCTCATGGTGTTTCCAGAGGGACTTGCGATGGGAAACGGTGAAGAGAGTTATGCCGACCTGAAGAAAACAAAACCTCGTCATAGATCCAATTATCGATCAAAATGCTATGAATTGCAACTGATTGAATAGCAGACACAACGACCATTTTAATCAACATAACAGTCAATTAATATAATTAAGAAATGAGCGCTATAGTAATCAGGGCCCCGATGAGGTTATTAGACTCCAAAATGGACTCTAAACCATTGTTATTACAGTTAGGTCACGGGTGGGTTTATTGATAGGGTTACAGTTACATTACGGCTAGGATCAGGTAAAACGCTTTTGAGACGAAAACGTTTCTGGAGTCACTGATAAAAAAATTTATAACTAGTTTTTAGTTAACGACGAGCTAAAATCTTAAGCCTTTACTTGAATTCGCAGAAGCACAACATAAAGTCATCAAATGTATAAAAATGGAATGAAAAATACATTGTAAAATAAAATAAATACTTTAACCTAAAAGCGATACCTTAGTGACAAATATGAACGCAGACCTGGCGACAGTGCTGGTACATGAAGCCTTCCACATCGACACTGACAGCGCTTGTGCACTCATCGAGGATCGCAAACTGTGGCTTGTGGTAGAACAGTCTCGCCATCTAGCGACAACATGACAGACATCCAATCATCTACTGACAACACGACAGGCATCCAACCATCTAGCGGCAACACAACGTACATCCATCCACCGAGCAACAACACTGTAAACATGCAATCATCTAGCAACAACATGACAGACATTCAACCATCTAGCAACAACACAACTGACATAAATCCACCCATTTAGTTCTAACATGACAGTTATTCAACCATCAAGCAACACTGCTTACATGTTTTAAGGTTACATGTTTAAATACGATTTTAAAGAAGCTCACGTGTTTAAATCTAGATTTTTTTAAGCTTACACGCCTAAATCTTAATTTTTTAGATCTTCTACGCTCCAGATGAATTACTGGAAAAAAATCTCATGAAACCAAGAAGAATAAAAAGCAAGAAGAGAATGGCGGAGTACTTTCAGATGTGGAGAGGGATGCCAGGGACCTAAAGTTTGACAGCGCACTAAAGAGAGAGACACTCCAGGTTCAGCTCAAATTTTACAAGACTTCACACGACAAACTGACCGCAATCCTCTGTTTCTCCCCCCCACTCAGCACGTCCATCCAATCCTGCACCACATCCCATCCCCCCTCACGGTCCAGTATGTACGACAGCTGCACCTGCAATCACAGGCGCCAAATGGGTCAGGTTACGTAAAACTGGGTCAGATCAAGAACTAAAACAAGATCACCTATGGAACGAACAAACGTTATGTATATTTGCTGGTTATATAACTTGGTTATATAAGTGGTGATACGTTCATCGCAATCGAACGGAAGTAAAATCAAAGGATAATGCAGTCAATTGACAAAATTCATGCTGTAAATTCAAATAATATCTGGGGCCTCATTCGCGCACAATTCTTAAGTTTCTCTTAGGTTTTTCCAAAGTCAGATTCGCTAAAACCAAAAATTAATTCACCGAGCGCAATTACGTCATAATTTGGGCCATGCGTGTAGTGGAGCGGAGTTTCAAATAGAACGCGAAAACATTTCTTAAGATTTGCTTAGGAACTTCTTGACTAAGATCTAAGATGCATTCGTAAATGGGGCCCATGAAACTGTCAGATGATGATTCCACCTAGGCTATCAACTAAAAAAAACAGTGAAGGCAGCAATCCGACAAATGCAAACAACTGCCCTTCACTAAATGACATAAAAAAAACAATACTATGCGGAGTAAAATACACATGGTGGCGGAGTTCAATATGCACGATGGACGGTGACGGAGTTCAATATACACGGCAGCGGAGTTTAACATATATGGTGAGTGGCAGAGCTTAACATACACGGTGGCAGAGTTAAATATACACGGAGATCCAAAAATCAGCCGACCTTGTCGAGAATGTCCTCGAGGTCGCTGTCATGGCTGCCGCGTTTCATCATGTCGTCGCGCTGGTCGGGGTAAATGATCTGGTCCCTGAGGGTCCCTATCGTCATGTACGGCCTCTGTACGAAACATAAATATCCAACAAAGTTTCTTATTTCAGCTTCCGTTTTTGTTGAAACTATATTCAATTTTACTTACCAAGGTGCATGCCGGTGGCCGGGAAGATATCGCCAGAGTTTGTTGGGCCCTAGTTTTCTGCTCTACGACTTCACTAAAAATACACACAAAAAATGAAACTACGCAATTCTCATACAAATCAATGCTCATTCTAATTATACCTGTAACAGAGAACTTAATGATAATACAGTGCTTGCGTATGATAAAGCGAGACCTGGGGAATGTAGAAAAGCTGTCGTCCGTCTGGTTTTGTCATTCTTCCACCAAACGACGGCCAGAGCTGAGAACCAAATCAGAAAATAACATGGAAGTCAATTATTTGTACTGCAAACCGTTCAGAGATGATAACAAAATACTTACTTTTGCTTCATAGGGTGTGATTACTATAATGCTAATATGTCACAGAAACTGATGCTTTATAATCTTCTACGCAAATAACCAAACACGCGGATCTAATTAATCCTAATCCATATGACGTTACATGAAATCTACGACGCTCTGCAACGCTCACACCACCTTCACGATTTCACGTAAAACACTTGGATTGAATAATTGTCACATTATTCGTGATTGGAGCGCCATATGATGATCACTTTCCCGTCATAGCATATATTCATAAAAAATTATTTATGAAAAATTTTAAACAAAATCTGTTTGGTAAAAAAACACAGAATAATTGGATCGTTGAACGCTAAAGAGATGGTCATTATCCAGCTTCAGGAAAAGACACAATTCTTAACGATTAGGTCGTCAATAATGAGTGCCGACCCCGCCAAGGATGCGAAAGAGGGAGCTCTTGCCGCAGCCGTTTGGTCCACAGACAAGCACGTTCATCCCCGACCTCACCTGCAGACCACAACGCACCAAGTACAATGTAGAAGAATTATTACTGATTAGATTATCTGATGGATTAAACGGATTTTAGACAATTTCAGATTGAAGATCAACACAGAGAACATCTTTTATATTGCTTTATTTCACTACACAGTTTGAATTATACTATCAATGATAAATTTGACTGTGGTTTCTATGCCAATTCCAGGACCAATATTTCTTGTCTATGATTTATTTGTCAAAAAAATACAGACAATTTTTCTTTCAAATTTGAATTAATCCAAGACTAGGCCATTCATCATCATTCTTAAATTTGCATTATTTAGCCGAATGTGAATATCATTGATGCAAAATTCACGTTTTGTACAAAATAACCTCAGAAATTACTGTAGAGCTCTGCGTAACAATAAAGAGCACAGAGCGGTTTATAAAATAGTTAAAATAGGAACAAACTTTTGCACAACAAGCGTTTTGTGCCGCATGCCTCGCATACACAGGGGTAGGCCATTTCCAGTCATGGATAATTAAAAAATAATAATACAAATATATTCTAACAATAATAATGCAAAATCAATTATAGTTTTGTATGTTAAAGATTCAACCTCAAAGTTGAGTTCCTTGACCAAAACATCTCCGTTAGGCGTTACTAACGGCACGTTCTCAAATCTGCAACGTAACAAAACGTTCTGTAACCAACTTAATAACTTGAGCTTCTAGAACGTGTTATCAAAACTGAGAACGATTAAATTCATGAACATAAAACTATAATCATCAAAGCCCAGTCGTAAGTGAGCCAGAAATCTAAATATAAATAAAGCTAAAAATAAATCTAATTCAAATGATGCATCATATGTAGCAATATATCTAGGCACGCTGCAAATTTCAAATTTACGCAACAGAACAAAGAATAGGCAAGCGGTTTGTAGATCATGGTTACTACCCGGTGACCCAACAAAAGATTGGTCTACGCACCTGATAAGTTTATCCTGAATGACGATCACACCGCTGCCAGGAACAAGTGTAGTCGGAACCGATTCGCCCCCTTCTGCGACAAATAAAAAATAACTACGATTTAGATTTCGCTCTACGCAAAATAGTCATCAAATGGCAGCAAAAACAATCATAAGCAGCATCGCACAAGTAGTCTGCAGCTTAGCATTAAAATATAAGAAACTAATTAAGAACCAAGAAATTGAATGTCAACAAACAGTTTTTTTTCTTACCAATTCGCAATTGGTAAGAAAAAACTAATAGAAGATTTTGAACAACAATGACATGAAGAATCATTATATTTAGTAATCATTCGTAATAAGACTTCAGCAATACAGAAAGAAACCCTCGATATCATACAATGCTCCGGTTTCTGTCCCTTGGACAAAGAGGAAATTCAGCAAACGAGGCTCTTTTGCTGGCCCATACGCGTGGAATGAACTACCACTGACCATAAAGCCACCGCCGACGCCGAACTCATTTAAAATTAAACTCAAAACTGCACTTTTCTTCGATACATATAACAAGAGTGTACTGGCTTTTCCAGGCGAATATGTCTTTTCGTTGTGTAATAACCAGTTTCATAATACGGTACTGCAAGTTAAACTGTGCTCCAGAAGCGGTTGATCCGAGACACGGCGCTCTATTGGCTGGCCCGTATTATTATTATACAGCGCATTACTATAATACATTAAACACTATAGATCGATGTCGGACAGAAAGATGAAATGTGCTCACTATCCGCAGTTTCTCCGTTGGTGACCATAGTGCGCTGGTACCTGCCGGCGTTCAGATCATCGAGGACGCTCATGAACTCTGTCAGTCGCGCCGTAAACCTGTCATCATATGTCATTCTATTAATACAATCGGATAATTGTCAGTAATCATCGACGAGTAATATTTATAGAACTGCAGAATCGCATACTATGCGATTAGTAATATAGTATGTGATTCTCAAGCGCGAATTGCACATATCTGTCTGCTATATTACTCATCACATAGTATGTAATCAGTAATGTAACAGATATGTGCAAATCGCACTATGTGATGAGTAATATAGCAGACAGATATGTGCAATTCGCACTTGAGAATCACATCAGTTCAAGCTCCCTTTCCAGTCAAAACCCTACTAATTACCCATCCAGCTGTAAGCTATAAAACACAAAACTTAGCAGCGAGACGCTGTGGTGTAGCAGCTAAGACATCAAAAGCAAATCCCACAGATGTGGGTTCAAGTCCCGATCCGGGAAAGTTTCATGAAATCATGCGTTACAGGCTCTTCACACATTAACACAGGCGTTAAACGCACTATATCTATGCACACTGCGTTAAAATAATAATTATACACCTGTTAAAATAACAGGCGTTAAACACACAAGTGCACTAGCTGATAATAATCATAGTCCAGGATCATTAATTACTTGATTGTCGCAGCAGTTCTCGCCGGCTCACAAAATGTCTAAACCCGTGTGCACCCATGAACACCAGCAGAATAGATGGCAAAAAAAGGCAGGAAGTTTTTAGTTTAGCTCAGTACTCTGTGAATGTATAGTTGGAGCCCACTACAAAGCAAAACAGCTATTTAGAATCTCAAATCAAATCTTTCCACAAAATACTTCACTGCATCTCACAGATCTACGAATCAAACGGCTAAAAGTTTGCAACTGACCCAGCCAGTCGAGTCATTTCTCGGCCGGCCAGGACGACGCGGCCAATAGCCTCGGCCATCTTGACCAGCATCCGGCCGCTCTGGTAGTAGTCCTGGCGACATACGCAACAACTAGCCACTGTGTGTACCGAGCGCCAGTCGTTGGTTAGATTAATTTAATATCCACTAAAGCAATAATATATCGAAATTATCCAGTAACATTAAATTTTCAATAATTGAATAATATGACAATTAGTCCCATAATGTCCTTGGTTTAATACTCGAACCTTATATCCATATTTGCATACGCAGCTAGAGCCCATTGGATGCCAGGCCCCACCTCGAGTCGCTCGGAGTGTGTGGTGTGAAGGTGGCGAGGATTGGCGAGGTTGAGGAACGGACGACTAACGACCGAATACCCGACCACTGTCGCAAAATCTGCGTCAGAGAAAAAACAAGCTCACAGTACAGTGGCCATTTGTAATGAACCAAAAAAATTCATTTGGCTAAAATATTCTAGTTCATTATATCATTAATTAATTATATTGAGAGCTCTTTAAGATGTATCAGGCCATGGTGAACTGTCTCGACTAGCTGCTTCTTACAACGTATCAACGCAGTCGTTAGTGCTCGACTCGTCCCGTATCATTAATGACTATTTTGCTAATTGTGTGAACTCTATCACCTGATATTGTGAATTTCACCTCAATTTAGCTCGCACTTCAACTGTACGTTTATTTAAGTTTTCATATGTTTATTGTGTTCTGCCTTCATAGTGAATAAAAGATTTTTATATATCTTATCATTGAAAATCATAGAGCAGTTGCACTTAGCAATGATGTTGTCAATGAGGCCCATGTTGAAGTACTCCAGTACTCACACTTAGCGATGATCTTGTCAATCAGACCCATGTTGAAGTACTCCAGTACTCACACTTAGCGATGATGTTGTCTATGAGGCCCATGTTGAAGCGGAAGAAGATGAGACTCCTCAAGTGGTTGACGAGCCTCTGCAGTGCCACGTTGATGATCGTCTGCTCCTTCTTGTTGCCCTGATAGAACGCTATCTCCTCACTGCACCAACAAAGACAAGGCTTAATTATAATTCATTCCATCAGTAACAAAAAATGTTTTAATGAAAGAAAACACTCCATAAAGCAACATCTAGTCTAAAAATATCCAAAAACTGACAGGATGTCATCTAACAATGTTAAAAAATGACAAGGTCTAGTCTAATAATGTCAAAGAACTGACAAGATCTAGACTAATAATGTCAAAGAGCTGACAAGATCTAGTCTAATAATGTAAAAAACCAACAAGATCTAGTCTAATAATGTAAAAAACCCAACAAGATCTAGTCTAATAATGTAAAAAAACCAACAAGATCTAGTCCAATACTATCCAGTTTTTCGATGCGCTGCTACTTTAGGCCCACAACTGACAATAAATGATCTTTATTGACAGTATTTCGACCAGCTAGATTTGATGCTAACCTGTTAGTTATGAGTCGAGAATTGACGTATCGGAATTCTCCCTCCAGCTTCTGTTCCACCATTGTCATCCTTCCAACTGGTCTTCGCAGCCTGTACAAGACACACCTCAAGTTAGGCTAAATAAACCGTAGAAAAATAAAAAAGTCTCAAATGTTTAATAGATGTACTTATATTAGCGATGCTGTTGTCTATCTAAGGTCCTGTCTAGTAAAGGAGGTCCTCAGTGTTAATATATGCGTAAAAATATCAATCATATCTTTGAAACTTCATAAACGTTGACAGAATCTTAAAACTAGGGCTTAATTTTAATCACACGAAGGGCTAATGAATATCTTTAATTCACTCAACAGAGAAGAGAAAAAAACATACATAACTATGCATGCACAGAAAAAACGACCAACATACCAGAAAGAAAAATCTTAAATAAGTGAACATATGCTATGCTTACATCAATAATGTTGATTTTGTATAAATCTATTGTCAATACCAATGTAGTTATATCGTATCATATTAATTATTGTCAAATGAATTGCTGAATCTGGCTACTCGGTCAAGTTAACAATAACCAGTTAATGTTACAAAACATAGAATATTTTTATTCAAAACTAACTGCCTTCAGTTTAAAATTAGTCTTAACAATTGTTGAATAGCATTAGATAAATTTTTGCGTGCTGCAACTATACGTTTCTAATCTGATATTGTAAATGGCAGGCGCATGAGTCAATTGGAGCAGAAATAAAACCTGGTGAGGATTAGTCCAGAGAAGACCAGATATAGCAACATCCGCCCGGGACCCTACAAAACAGCAAAACTTCCGAGTTATACTTTTTAAAAATTGTTATCAAGCACAATTGCATCGTTGCAGCAGAACAGTAGCGTCATAAACAAAACACACTTAGCACAGCGGTACAATTTTAAAACATCAAGATTCATTGTGGCAGGAGGCACTGTATTATCACGATAATGAACTTATGCAATAAGCATCACATAAAAAAAACTACCAAATTTACCTCGTCTTTTCGTCTATTCTGTCACTAATAATGGTGATGGGTTTTTGTCCGTTTCATAGTCTGACGATCATATTGCCCTTCCGGCAACATCTCAATCTGTGTCCATGTATTCGCACACGTTTAGACGTATGCGAGCCGATGAGGACTACTGGAGCGGAGTTTTTATGATCAAATGCCCTTTCTGACGCTAACCAAATAAATAATCATCGGCACGATTATAGAACAATGCCTAGTGTGCAAAAGATTCACATATTTTATTTACCTGTGCTCCGATGGCCGTCGCCAGCTTCAGAGAATATATGACGATATCCAAAACAGGCTGAAACAAATAAAAACCATCAGCAAATCATTAATCAATCAAATTAAATCGTAATTGCATAGCACGTATACCGGTACTTTCTCTTATTTTGTGTTTAGGGACCGTGTGTAGTAACAAAGACCATTACAGTCCGTTTCTGCGTAAGAGCGCCACAGAGGCACTTCCTTTTTTTTCGTCGCCTTCTACAACTCACTCTGGGAGTTCTGGGCTGCAAGCCAATTATTCATTCCCCAGCTTCCAGGGGGTACATACCGGCATCACAAAATGCACTACAATAGTTATATACAACTATATGATCCTACTAGATTTTAACACACCATTATGCAAATTTGACAAATTCATCCAATAACACAAAAGTCAGTCCACGTCAGCAAGGGTAATGCTCAAACGGCACTCAGTACCTTGCTCAGGTTGGAGTACAGCTCCCCGATGCTGTTAGAGAACTTCTCCACGTCCTGCGTCAGAAGCTGGTCGGCGTTTGTTATCCGATTGTCAAGGTTCGTCATCTTGTAATACGTGAAGCCTCTGCAACATTGCAAGATCAGCCATTGGATACGAGAGCTAAAAGTTCATTCTACGACTCTATTGCAGTTTCCTCAGTCAACTCATATAACCATTGGCAAATATGGCTAAAAGCTCTTAGAGCTCGTTTCTCCAACACGGATTTAATGGTGGTTCAGAATTTAGACTATGCAAAAAAGTGGATTAAATCCTGAACCACCACTAAATCCGTGTTAGAGAAACCAGCCCTCATAGTTTTGCTGCATTACTACAGGAAACTATATTTGCCGCAGCAAAAAAACAAATCGCAGCAAATAAACTAAATCTTTTGCCTCTTTTAAGGAGGTACTCAAACAGTTGCTGCAGTGACATTATATTTTTCATTGCGAACTCTCTGTACAATTTGTGAACCGGTAAATATATTGCAACTAAAAGTCGCAAAATTTCTTACAGCAGGATACAATAATAAATGTAGCCACAACAGCCTGCATTATGCACTACCACCTCAGATATACTCTAATAAAATGCATTCCCTGCAACGTAACAGTCACTCACCGTAGGTACTTTTCGTACAAATGCTGGCTGAGCCGAGTCCTAAAGCGCAACTTTAGCTCGTCCAAACCATACTGCAACACAGCAAGAGAAAGGCTACAACATCACTGCATTTACGCTGTACTAGTACATAATGACCAAGACCATAATAGCAAATCATAAAATCGCATCCAAAGATCCTAAAAAAACACTAATGAATACAAGATTTCAACCTATGATATTAATAGGATCTATTTTTCGATTGGTTTAGGCAGTAGATCCTTCTATATACAGTACGATCTTTACTATCGTTGTTTAAACACGTAAACTTCATAAAAAAAGCAATTAAAACTAACCTTGAGCAAATTGTTGATGATCGAAATCTGAAGAGGAAGAAGACCAAACAGTAAGCAAACAATTAACACAGAATAAAGCATTCCTCAACTTAGGCATAATGCAAAAATTATTTCATCATTTCAAATGCACATACGAGTTGATTCCAAGGGAATTTTTTTGCACCCTAACGTCCTAAAGTCAATTCTAATAATAATCTTACTAAACAAATTTTCAGTAATTTTTCTAACAACTTCCAAAGCAATCATGTAATCGTTGTTTTTAAAAATGAAAAACATGAAAAAAAACACTCAGTCACTCACTGCAGGCATCGCATAGAGAAATTTGATCAGGTGCTTGTGGAACAACTCTTTGTTCCGTCCAATGATTGCGCTGCACAGCAAACCATTGAATCCATTCAACCAATCAAATCACAACATTTAGGACAGCGCACCAATATAAATTCAGATCATTCTGTACCAGTTTATAAAACATCAGTCAAATGCCTGCTTGTCTAAGCAGGTCAATAACAGTGAAATCACATTCAATGATGTTTTACCTATTTTCCTAATCACAAAACTGCAGGAGCGCTGCTAACCAAAAAATTCTCCATATAAAGTGCCGTAAGCAAATGTGAAGATATTTGTCTTTACGGGCAATTTTTTAGCGCACAGATATCCCAACAAGCCATCAACGGATCGGGTGAATTTAAAAACAACCAATTGATGGTGTTTCATGGAAATGGTATTCAATAGAGACAAAGATATTCCATATTGTTCATAAATGGATACTTCAAGAGACATATGCCTGTGCCTAAATTTGATGGCGATATTAATCAACGCGGAGGCTAACCTTTCAATGGACGTTCCGTTTTGAATCATCCAGACGTCGCAGTAGGTGCGAGATGCAAGCGCAGCGGCTATCAGAAATATATACCAGCCCTGATAAACGTATGAACAACAAAGCGCACTTTTAAATTCATTTCAAAAATAATTTTTCACAAATATCAATTGGAAGAGCTCCGTGCTATTAAATTCTGCTACCAGCATGACCAACAAGAAAAATGCAAGTAATCAAAAGAAATTAAGCTCAAAAAATATAGTTACAAAATAATACATTCCGGATGCTCAGCAAAACTAAGAAAGCATCCCGAAATAAACAATATCGCTAGATGTTATCAAATATTTCTCACAGTGTCTGAACTGTTAGGCGAACTACATTATGATTTTGTTGGACTCACTCACCTCATACGTCAGCCAGCCGGGAATTAGAATTTTCAATATTTTTCTCAGCTGCCTAAAAACACGCAACAAAATCAAATCATAAAATTTCAATGCAACTCGCATCTCAATCTATTTTTACTTCCAGCAAGAAACTACATTTTTTTTATTACCGGAAGCCAATACAGTTAACAATTCTGCCCATAGACATTACGAGATACATGACCGTAAGAAGTTACAAAAACTAAGGAATCTAACACGCGCATCGCTTGGCACATACGAATCCATGGGTGTAAAAGAAACCCGAAGATCCACTTGAAATTTGCATAATTGTATAGATCATACAATAACAACCAATCAGCCAACAACAGCAATACAGATGTTTTTCAGCGCGGTGTCAGTATTGATCAGCGCGTCGCTTTACCCGCAATTAAAATGTTTCTCACATTTTGCTACATAGTTCATAATGAAATTAAATAAAAATCAAAAGTACGTACGAGAGTAATACGGACATTAAATTAATTTACATTAATTACGCCATCGTTTGCGCAAACAATAGGGAATAAAGGAACTAATAGAAAAAATTTCGGGTTCAGATTAATCTGTAGAAGCAAGGCGAGCATATGTACAGGGCTTGATCTGGGTCTTTATAAAAATTCCCCATAATTTGCCAAAACTTCTATTTCGATAAGCTTACTTTCTTTCGAAAAATTTGTTACACATACGTTCCCATCGGGAGCACTGAAATATATCAAATTTATTGCTCTGTTCATCACCATAGAGCCAGTAATTGAGCTTCTAAGAAAGAAGGATGAATAAAAAATTAGCCAAGGGCCTTTGCCAAATGAAAAAAAAAAACTTTTTCGGTGATTTTGGCGACTGGCAGATCAAGCCATGCATACCTGAAAAATGCCATATCAACGGCAGCCGTTCGCTCTTTCTTTTCCGATTTCTGAAAAGAGCGCAAATAAATTTCTTGCACTTTAACTGACACCATTCAGAAAATTTTAATACTTAAATTCCGATATAGGTATCATGCACGCAAATAACAATACCACAATTATGTTAGAAACAAGCAGCTGCTATATGTGCTACTACTATACGTATGAACTTTGTTATTGCTAACATAACGCACAATAATAGCTTCATTAAAAAATAAATAAATAAATTGACAAGCATGAAATTGAGTACATAGGCTACTAAAGACAGCATTAATACGTCATTGGTTTTGCCGCATTATAGTGAAGAAAAATGATGAAAGACGCTTCAAAATATCGCCACCCTGCTAATGCATTTTAACTAAATATCCTACAAGGGGTTAAATCTGTACACTTCACTTCAAACACCTTTTTTCACAAACCTTGTATTCCTTAACTATATAAGCAAATCGCTAGAAATGCCTTCTAGAGATGACCCAGGGACGCAGTCTCAAAGTCTCAAAGTCCCAAAGTCGCATAGCGGCTTTTCGCAAAGCGGCTTCACAAAAAGCATTTTAACTTAAATATCCAAGTATGGGTTAAGGAATCAAATTTAAAACGGTATCGTACAAGTTCATTCAATAAAAATGCAATTTGCACATCATAGCAGCGACACTACTAGTATTAAAAACCATTTAATTTACAATATCAAGAACAAGCTTACGTTGACAATGACGATCGGCACATCATCATGATTGGCCTTTAGTTTCGCCCTGTACACATAATCCAATAACCGACATGGTATAGTACAAAATATAAAATTCTATTTATACAGTTCAAAAAAATGTGGCGCATGATATTTATGCCATAGATATGCATGCGTGTACAAAAGGTTGTCATAAACATCATTGATTCAAATTCAAAAATGTCACTGTTGATTGGTTGCTCCCTTGGCAAGATAAATGCACAAATAAAATGTCGACAGCTTATATTGATCATTATTCCAAACAATGATAGCTATTTGGAACTACCGTTGGTTTATCGAAAAGATTAACAAAAGCAGTGATGACTAAGAATACGGCCCTTAGTCATCACTGCTTTTGTTAATC
>JAQIWG010002936.1:0-19086 GCA_034695025.1 Chamaedrilus cognettii | reverse complement strand
CCCCTTCACCCAGAGCGACCTGATCCTCCCCCTCGGAAAGAAGAACCAAACGAACTTCGAGAATGACAACAATAGAAAAGAACTGGAAGACTATCGTGCTGATAGAAAATCAAAAACTATTCATAGGTCTTAACTGACCTGACAATGAACTACCGCGACGCCCAAATCATGACTATTATGGGGGCGTCGAAAAACACCAAAATCAGCATCAAACTTCAGAGTGGCCATAAAGCTATTGGATCCAAATTTAAAATAAAAAAGGAGAGAGGGGCGCCATCAGGGTCGTCAACTTTTTCACACACCATCAGAATGTGTTTAGTCTTACTTACCTTACGATGCATGTGCTCTGAAAGATGATCAAAATCAGTTTTTGTTTTCCAACATATTGTAGTTCAATAATGTACAAGGAATTTTCTTACATACTTATAGTTTTTCAAATTAGTTTTCTTTGTCATCTGCCAATATTTGGAAAAGAAATGAATCGAGCATTTTGTAGCCCCAGATGCCCTCGCTCAAACAGTGTGCAAATCGGATGCATAGTTAAACAGATATCGATGTGAAAGTCTTCCATTTGAACTTCCAACAACCCCTAGTATCCACCAAAAAAGTTTACATATTCTAACAGATCCACTGAAGAATTAAATGTTTAGAAACTCCATCTATTACTATGGCGCACAATGTTATCCTTTAAGACAACGTCAAAATGTAAAATTTGTCAAATTATGCGGGAGCTCCCAGGGGAAGCGTTCAAATTTTTTAAATCCTAGCGAAGCTGTCCAATCCGGGCATGGGACACATATTGACAAAACAATTATATTTAACCTTATTCGCCACAAAGGCAGTAGAACACATACAGCATATAACAATATCGCACAGTGTCTAACACAATCATTCAAATCTGTTCAGCGGTTGCATAGTTATTGTGGCCCATTGGTTTAAAGCTCGGCTATCCCCCAAATCGCTTCTTCAAATCGTTTTTCCTGGTTACATGGCAATACTATGCGAATAAAGGTATTTCTTTTAAATCAGAGTAAATGTGATGCTCGAATGCAAAAATAAAGCAAATGGGATGGTTAGAAAAACGAGACCGTGATTCATGCCAAATGGCCCCCCCCCCACTGCTCATAATATTTGCCAAAAAAGTATATGGCTAGCAACACTTCCACTGAAGCAGAAAATGCTTCAAAATTCAATTTATCACTTTGGCGCCCAAGTTTGCTCTCTACGATAGCGTTAAAATGTCAAATTTTCAAATCTGGCGGGGCGCTTCCAGGGGCCCTCTGCTTTTTTTATAAATAAATAAATAAATAAATTTTTCATGATAATCTGCATAATCCAGACATAGAATGCATGGCATGTTCTTTTGGTTGCACCAAAATTTGATGCAAAACTCTTCAGCGGTTGCAGAGTTATTACAGCAAAATGGTTAAAAATTGTTTTTTTCCTGCATATTAAAACGCTCACCATGGATGCCTGTCAATATTTTGATATGTACTAAGTGTTTTTTAGCTAAAAGTAAATTTAACGCTATGGTGAAAAATTGTACAAATCGGTTGGAAAGTAAAAAAGTTATCATCAAAGTGCTAGAAATGGCCCATCCCAGGCCCTCTGAATATTTCTAAACTAATTTTTCATCTTGGAAAACTTGCGTTAATGCGAAAAAAAGTTTTCCCCACATTCTACTTTTACAAGTCTTAACGTTACTCGCCGGGACACCGTCAAAACGACCAAAAAAATTATAAAAAAACCTCACGAAACAAAAAAGTACTGAAGCACAGCGGCGTATACCTATCGCAGCACGCCGGTAAAAAGTGATTTGGAGGTTTTGTTTTTCTTGCCGTGATATCAACAGTAGCCGGATATCATTCAGACTGCTCTGAATGCAACAACTAAGAGCAATGTTACACTGGATGTTCAAAGTCGGATTACCAGCCATGTTCAGAACATGTGTGTTCCCAAAACATGACTCAGACGCACGCGTATTCCCAGAACATGACCCAAAAGCACGCGCGTTCCCGGAACATAACCCAGAAGCACGCGTGTTCCCGAAACATGACCCAAAAGCACACGCGTTCCCGGAACATGACCCAGAAGTATGCGTGTTCCCGAAACATGACCCAAAAGCACACGTGTTCCCGGAACATGACCCAAAAGCATGCGTGTTCCCGGAGCACGCGTGTTCCTGGAACATGACCCAAAAGCACGCGTGTTCCCGGAGCACGCGTGGTTACTACACTGCAATATACTCGGAACATCGATGTTTGAAAACACACCAAACGCATACATTGTTAAAAAAAAACACAGGCGTTCAACGTCGGATTCCGGGCATGGCTGAAAATTACAGAAGATTGCTGGAAATGGCCGGATCATGGCAGAAAATTTGATGTTAAACATTCAATGTAACTCCACCTTAAGGCTACAATTGTAAATGCAGTGCACAATGCATGGCCACCAGCTATCGCTACACAAGCACAGACGGAACTCGGCAACGCTCAGTCCACTACTTTCTCACACGCCTACATGCACAGCAGTGGCGGTTCTTAGAGGAGGCTTGCTTGAGATAAGCCCCCTCTGTTATATAATGCCTGGTGTCCACTAGACATGATTGAAGCGTAATCGGAACATGACGAGACCATGACAAGAAAATATTTCAACCGGCTGACGGTGTGCACAATCGCGGTGACGGTCACGTTATAATTTGTCCTATAATTTGACCTTAGCGCGCGGCGCAGCGCTAGCGCGCGGCGCGGGTGATTGGTCTGAATTAATACTTTCTGCCGACTGGATTGGCTAGACACATTTAATTGAGGTCGGGTTGAACAAGATTCTTCGTCACGTACCGCGAGTGGACACCACTGATCTGTATAATATAACCTAGATAGAACATTGGTGATTGGCTATCATTGGCTAGAATATACCTTTTATCTTATATTATCGCTCAGGTAATTAGCCTGTGTGTCGCCTGGCTAGTGACAGACCTCTGACTTAATATTAATTAATAATAATTAATAATACTATTATCAATATAGCCTATGGTACACATCGATAGATTTAATTCATTCTAAATCATTCACAGCCTTATAACAGGAGCCCAGGCCTATGCCAACGACAAGCGACAATCATAGCACGATGCTAAAGCCAATACATTAATATCATCTAAAATTGCGTTAGGGTTAGGCCTAAATTTTTTTGCGAAAAAAACCAAGACGTAGTCTTTCCTGAGCCTAAAAGTATGCCACATCGGTTTTATATCCTTAATTGATAACAGTCCAATATAACTTTCTGCTTCGCAATTTTTTTTGAAGGCAGAATATAAAGTTTTAGCATAAAAATGGCACTGCTCAAGCCTTTTAGATGCGCTTTCTGCGCGACCAATTTCAGCGACGTCAGTGTAGCAGTCTATTTTAATTAGCTGCAACCAGACACCGGAGGAGTCGCGCCTGCAGGCTTCAAGCTTACTCTAGGTTAATAATGAGACCTCAATGGTGGACACTGGTCCACTGTATCGCATACATTTCATTCGGCGGTGACAATGAAAAAATCAGTCTGAATCGACATGTTCATTCACGCGGTGAGCCTGAAATGATTTTCACGGTGACCGCCAGTGTGCACTGCTTCACTGAAATACATATAATCATTCAGACGGTCACAATCATTCAGACGGTCACTATCAAAATTGATTTTGATGGTCCCGTCACGTTCCAATCATGTTCCAATCTTGTCTAGTGGACACCGGTAATTAGGGTCTCAAGCCCCCCTCCCCCAGTTGAGTTTAAGCCAAATCCTTTAAAGTCTATTAGTGTATGTTAATGGGTGAGTATTTTTGACACGCAATTACCCCTGTTTTTATTTCAAGCCCCCTAGTTCAATTTAAGTTAAATCCCCCCCAGTGGATTTAACTTAAGTTCCTCCAGTTTGTCATATAAAGTATCTGTAAGTTTCTTCTATTTTTTATGATTAGGTCTGATAAGAACTGTTAGAAATGGCTCCAAAAAGTGTATATTACAAACCCGCTCTCCCCCGGTCGCAAGTTTGCAATTAGAGGGGAAAAAAGGGGACAAAAAATGGTCAGCACCCCCCCAGGTCGTGAGTTCTGCATGGGAAGGAAAAATGTCCCCGGGGGGCTTGAGTTACGCCCCCGGCCTCCCCACGGTTTTACAGGTCTGGAATCGCAACTGATGCATAGGTTGACAGTACGCTAACTGTCGTCTGACTGTCAAATTCATCCCACAGGCCAGTTCTGCTTACCAAAAGTGGCCAACAATAGATCAACAAATAGATCTGGATGATCTGTCATGACTCTGACGCTGGTTTCTCCGACACTGATTAAATGGTGGTTTAGGATTTAGCCTATGCAAAAAGGTTGGTTAAATCCAGACCCACCATTAAATCTGTGTTGGAGCCCTGAGAGACGAGTGAGTCTGCTGACTCGAATGCAAGAATTTAACTAAAAATACATGTATACATGTAGTTAAAATCTAGCAAATAAATAATCACATATAAATCGACCGAAAATTTAACACATATAAATAAAGAACAACAAAGCGATGAAAATCGCTCTTAAAATTCAGATACAATACAACACTAGAATAGACTGGTGATCAATTCCAACAATACATTAACCCCTAGTCGGATATTTTAGTTCAAATGCACTTTGTGACTTTGTGACTTAGCGACCTTGAAACTTGGCGACTTTGTGACTGCGACTTTGCAACTTTGCAACTTTTTAATTTGGCGACTTTGTGACTTTGCTTAGCAAAGCATCCACTCCAGCCTCCTCCCCGACACGCAGCGAGCCTCGACGAGTCTGTTTGGCATGGCGCTATTTTGAAGCCTTTTACATCATTTTTCTGCACTATAATGCAGCAAAATCCATGAGTATTAAGGCATATCAAGTTTGCAAGTTCAAAATTCAGACTTGCAGTTTCGATTCAAAATACTGTCAAAATTTAAACTCTGCAATTCAAAATGTTCTCAAACTTCAGGAACTTCAGTGCATCAGCCTTCCACTTAATGTTGTACATTACAGAAATATTACAATCGTTATGTTTGAGTTCGGCTACCTTTTTTAGTGTCACCAAGTCGGCAACGCTAGTAGAAAGACCTTACATATTATATTCTACTGATCCCCGGGCAGGCCCGAAAACAAAGAATTGGCTAGTAGCCCAGAGCTCCCCGGGCGAGTCGTAAAAGGCAATTAAAGTAAGGGGAGCGGTTTTACGGCGGCCCTCTTACACAAAACCGGACGAAAATAGTCTTTGATACTCACACACCGTCCTTAGTATTCAACCCCCCCACCATATTACAATTATTTAGGGTTGACAGACCAGGTCCAGCCTCCTATTATTCAACAATAAAGCAAGGCTTTCCCTGATTTCAATTACCAAAATAAGGACAGATTGAAAGGACTTGCCTTCAATATATAACTGGTGGGGGCTTGAAAACAAAAATAGGGGGACTGAACCCCCAAAACCCTCACCTTAAACTATCGATTTATTTTAAGGCTTAATGGACTTGGCTTAAATCAAACTTTAGAGGCTTGAAACTCCCTAAGCCCCTCCTAAGCCCTCCCTGTCCCCCTCTTACAACCACCAAGTGCTACGCGTTCACCCCTTCAAGATGAGAAACAGAGAATGGGCTTGCAGCCCAGAGCGTCGAGGCGACTAAAGAAGGGGGAGCGGTTCTGTGGCGACCCTGTAACACAGGACCGGACTGTAATAGTCTTTGTTACTACACACGGTCCATACACTACAAATCCTCCCACCATATCTCGGTGCAGATCTGTAAGAAAGATAACATTACTCTTCTCTCTAGTATTCTCACAATACCCCACCGAAAGAATAGTTTATAGATGGTAACCATTGGCCCTGAACAGCAACTAATTATCTACACAAAAATATCATCTCCCATTTCGATGGCCCAATAACGCAGAGCACCAAGGTCGCATGGTTTGTTTGGAGCCTAAAACAGCAGTGTCTCTAGCTGTCCAGGGGGCACTTGGTCACTTGCGCCACCTCAACGCTCCTGAAGCGTTTTTTTTCATATCCATTGTTATAGAAACAAATATAGAACATTAAATATTAGGTACAGTGCGAGGCAAAAGTAAAGGTGCAAGATACATCGCAAGGCTGAAGGTCCATCAGCCTCCCAATGTACCTTCGTGGGGTCAGAGCACGTGAGGGCGTGTATCCGTGACTGCAAGCGTCCAACCTGTGCTATCACGGAAAAATGGACAAGGAAAACGAAAACGATGATAATGATGATAAAACATATGTTCAACCCTAAACACATAAACATAGGCCTCAGATATGGAATCTAAATAATAAGAATAATTGATTCCTTGATAATAAATAAATTACTGATTTAGAACATTGAAACATCATAAGCGAGTCTTCCAATGTCGGTCTTCCGCCTTTCAAATTTTCAAATGACAATTTTATTTAATAAGTAATAAAATTAGATAAAAATTATTTACTGCTGTCATAAATATCAGGCCAGCCACTAGTGGTCACATTTCGTAACTGTTTCAAATTGCGCATACAAAAAACGCCAGACTACCGTAAGGCAATAATCGTGCTAATTTCACGAGCCATGCCTGAACTAACGTTCAGGCGACGCCACCGTTAGCAGGATATGGACCGCTAGGTTTCAAGTGGGATATTATGCGAAGTGGAGAGAAACCAGACTTGGCAACCCGAGACGCGCTTGTAAGCGACACGCCTTGACGCCGTATCATTGGAATGCCATCTATAACCTACTTTGCAGCAATAATTTGCAACGAGTCGATAGTCGCTAGGCCTACTGTTAAAAATCTTGCTGAACGACCCCGGAGCAGTAATTTTATCCAAGGGGACCAAGCTTCATGCATGGCATGTATACACACCCGTCCAGTGATGCGCTCAATTTTTTAGGAATACGTTTAATATATATAATATATACGAAAGTTTTTGTGAATGATAATTACAATATTTATAGATCGCCTACGCAAATGAACGACATATTTCCTATCTTAACTGAAATACAGATAGATCAGTCACCATGTAGGCTAGTACTAACATTTCATCTGATACAATCACCTATTGGTGCTGAAGTATTTTTGTACAGACCGAAAACAGACAGCCCATTAAACCGTCTCATGCAAAAAAGGTGTTAATGGAGAATACCTCTGAACAAGATGCAGCGACGCACCATCTCGTTTTCAGCCGAATTTTGTGGGACGTCAAAAAGAAGAAAATCGAACAGCACTTTTACATTAGATTGTAGAACTTGATGTATTGACCAGTGTACAGGGTGTGGAAAAAAAAATAACCCCATAGCAGATTCGCGATAACTCAGCCAAAAATTCATATTTTTCTTCATCTTTTCACGGATTGTAGCTAAGACAATTTGACACAAGTCCTGAAATTTTCAATTGAAAATCTGCTTGTATGCATTAGTTATGAAACTCTTGTTAAAAAAAGTTTTAAAATCGTCTTAACTAACACACTGATGCATGACAATAGCATTTTGATGCCTGCCGATCTCCGAAATTTCTCGCTAAACTGGCAGGACCTATTTTGCAGACTACCATACATGGAGGGGGGGGGGGCAGGGTGATGCATGTAAAGTTGATTGAGAACTGCCAGAACGTTGCGCCGCCTTCGTTCATCTGTCAACAAGACGGCGCACCAGCTCATGCTGCACGCCAGTCGCAGGAATGGCTTCAGTGTTACTGCCCAGACTTAACCAACAAAGATGAACGGCTTCCTAACTCTCCAGATCTAAATCCTATCATATCTGGGGAGCGATGCTTGAAAGGTACCGGACTCACAGGCCAAAGCCAAAGGACAAGCAGAACTCAAGACGGTACTGGAGGCGATCTGGATTGACCTGCCGCAGGCACCAATCGACAAAGCTGTCCCTGCCTTCAGGAAAAAGCTCAAGGCCTGCATCAGCGCAGACGATGGCCACTTTGAACAACAGCTTTAGTAAGCCAGCAAAAATCGGCCCTTTCTAGGGCCACCAAATTATTTAAGGGAATCAAAGCGCTTTAACACTTTAACCGCTTTAACGTGTGGTTGATTTCATTTTTTTCTTTTTTTACGCAAACTTTCATAACTTTTGAACGCATTCATGCTTTCGTTTGAAATGTGGGGACCTTCTGTTAAATTATCTCAGCTACAATCCCTGAAAATTTCAAGGAAATACATTTACTTTTGGCCGAGTTATCGCGAATTTGCTAGAGGGTTATATTTTTATGCCGCACTGTGTATTTAAGATTGTTGCGCGTCGCTTCTCGGTCTCTTTCCCCGTGCAAGCCCGGGAACAAGGAATTGGCTTGCAACAAAGAGCACTCCCCGGGCGAGTCGTAAAAGAAATGGCGACTAAAAAGGGAGAGCGGTTCTGCGGCAGCCCTCTTACACCAAACCGGACGGTAATAGTCTTTGATACTCACACACCAGTCTTTGATACTCACACACCAGTCTTTGATACTCACACACCAGTCTTTGATACTCACACACCGTCCTTAAACTTAAACCTCACCCCTTCTCAGCCTTTTGGCTAAGATCAAAGTTCTGACCAACTTTGGAGAATTTACCCCATGGAAACAATATCCATGGCGTTCGCTTGTTGAGCGTCGATGGACAAAGCGACCACGGAGCCTTGCTGGCTATAATGCGTAGCATCGGTCGTTTTGGGGACCCGATCCTGATTACAATATCAAGATTGTTGCGCATCCCAAAACACCCAAACGAAGAAGAAGACCTTTGTTTCCCCTGAAAGCCGGGGAACACAGAACTAGGCTTGCAGCCCAGAGATTCCCAGGCGAGTCGTAAAAGGCGACTAAAGAGGGGGGAGCGGTTCTGTGGCGGCCCTCTTTACACAGAACCGGACTATAATGGTCTTCGTTACTATAGACGGTCGTTAAACTACAGCCCCACCACCACCCATTGGCAACCATGCAATTGACTCTATCATAAACGCTAGCCAATCAAATAATGCATCATACAGCCGGACTCTGCCCACCCAAAATTGATTTCTAAAATAGCTGTTATTTCAATTACATATATCAATCGAACAATCAAACAATCGAACACTTATGCCCATGAATATGCTTACTAGAAGAAGTACTCTAAAAACAAAGTTTTCTGGAAACTCCACTCGGATTTAGAAATGGATAGGAGTAGCATTACTCGTAAAAATAGACGATGGTGGAGTAGGCCTATTCTAGGCCTACTCTTTTTTTGAAAGGCATAGGAGTGCACTACTCCTGTTTTATAAGCAGCAGGCTCATATTTATAGGTTGCTCCTATTTTACAAGGGCTAAACTGAACTCTGCTTATGATATAGCTTCGATTAAGTATGGCATCAAATAAAGTTGTCAGATTTGTAGAACAATTTAATTGTGCAATTTTGCCCTACCATGACAAAATGATTGTAGGCCTATGTTAACACACTTGACATGTAAGACGCTCGCTGATTGGTCCAGATTTAAGAATTATTAGTCCGTGCACCAATCATGAATCATAAAAAATTACGATCAATAATAACAGGTGTTACATCCTAAAGTGGCCGTGGCCAGAGACATATCACAGATGCAGAGACGATATCAATTGCCTGCAACGCTATTCTGGCAATGGGTCAATTGATCCATTGCCTGGATGACGTCACAGGCTATTGATAATCGTCTTGAATTGATAACAGGCTAGATCCAACACAATGTACATGTAGGCGATAGGCATGAAGTACATGTATCACAAATTTAAACAAACAAACAAGCCTTCAACATTGTACGCTCACCATACTCTTGAGCTGTGGTGACGCTCAGCAACAGAAGTAGAAGCAACGCTACAAATCCAAATCGCACCGCGCTGCGTGACGTCACGTTATCCCGATGTGACGTCATGCTTCTGCCAAGTCACGTCCTTCAATTTACACCATTTATCAATAATCACTCAAATTGCACAAAGAATCTTCACCGTCATTTCTCGTGCCTCAGCTACTGCTGCTATATACGCTCTTTGGCATTTAGCCAATCATGCCACTCTTGTGATCAGTCATTCGGCCCGTGGGCTAGTCATGTGACGTCACACGTTCACCTTGTGACGTCATTGCATTTAATCCCTGACGTAGCGGCGGCCTAATTTTGTATCCAGGGAGAGACAGTGATTAGTTTCAGGTCTCAGAGAACTAGCTCCTAGTAGACATGGATAGTCTCGGTGTGATCCAATCGTTTGAATGCTGCAACAAAGACACGTCTATATTTTTCTTTAACACAGGCCCTTAGCGCATCCATAATAATTATGATTATGATTAATAATTATAATAATTAATTTTATTATTAATTAAATAATTCTATAATCACAAATTACGACACAGGCATGGGTGCCGCAGAATTTGTGCCAAAGGGATCCAGACACAATTTGTTACTCCAGGGGGCCGCTGGTGGATGGTGGGAGGGAATGCATACCCTGTCATCCCCAATGTCCAACTGCCTCTGTGCACAACTTTTTTCTTTTTAGCCCTCGCTCAACGGGAAGACCAATCTCGCAGCGCCAGGGGGATGCACAGAAGGGTGCAAAGTTGCGGCTAAATCGGATAGAACAGAAAGAGGAGCAAGGTTCTCGCGTGTAGTTGCGTACGTCGAGGAGTTAAATTTTACAAAGCGAGTCAAGACAAGGTAGAGTCTGGTGTTCTAACCAATCACAACGCTACTCTATAGATCTGCTAAAAATTGATCTCCTCAAAATTAGGGTTAGAGTCCCGTTAGATAGGTCAGCAAGTTGGGGTTAGGGCTGGGTTAGGACTAGGGCAGGATTAGGGGTTAGGCATTTGGAGTTATGGGCTAGTGTGGGCGTGGCCTAACACCGGACTCTACCTTGTCTTGATCCGCTTGTAACATAAAGGTCTCACGCAAGGTCTCACGCAAGGCTTCTCTGTTGCGCACGCAACTCTGTTGCTCATGCATTCGTTCTTCCCGTTTCAGCTCATGTGGGATGCAATTTGTCTTTCCAGGACGGTGCAATCTGCCCTTCCAGGGGAGTGCAAGTGCACCCTCCTGGAATCAACGCGTGGGCGCCCATGGACATAAGCCTACATCTATATTATGTTATTATGTCTACATATTACGTAGGCATAACAAGACAGGCGCCAATCAACCAGTTCTAAACATTTACAGGATCCAAATGAATTCGGGGGGATCCAAAATTAAAATCTATCAACATTTGGGAGTCTGAATGGAAGTCTGGGAGTATGACGTCTATATTACGCACGTAGCCTACACATATTGGGAAGGGTATAAACTCCTAACAGTCGTTTTAAATATTGGGTTGGTGCTCAGAACCCTGGGAACCTCAGAATTGATTCTTAAGCTTATTAACGTGTGCAACACAATTATACGTTAGCCTAGCATTGCCAGACATAGCCTACAATTGAAGAATGATCCATCAAGCTAAAAACAGAATACTGTAAAACATGAAATTTTTGCGTGCATGTAATAAAAAATAGGCAAATTTCGCAAATCGACAAAAATCTCTAAGATTACATGCGTGAAAATTAAATTGCAGAAGTGATATAAGTTTGGTAGTCTTCAAAAACCTGAAATTTAAGTGTAGCTAAATTTCTGGGAGAAAGATTACCAAAATTACACGCAGCAAAAATATCAAGTTTTACACTCTCAAACTTTCAACAGAAAATTATTATTTTACTTTGATAGAAGCTTCATATTATGCTGGTTAATTCTAGGTAAATCTATCAAAAAATATCCAATTCGACACTAGCCCAACATTTTAAGGCCATTTTTAATACTTGCTTAGAATTATAATAGTCTGTCTTATTGTAAGCTGCATGTACATGTAAAGAGCAAGAAACGAGTTGTTACCGACATTGTGCACCGAATCTTTAGGCACACGCAGTGATCAAAATAGATAGGGGGGGGGGAGGGGAGGGTGGAGATACAAATTGAATATAAGATCTAAATTTTTAGACGCAGGGACTCCAAGATGGCATCTGCAATCGGGGGGCTGCGATCATATCTTTATAAATAATGCAAAATCAAACTCTACTAAATTTTTCAAAAAAAAATTGTAAGCACCCCCACCCCCTTCCCCTCCCCGCCCGTTCCTCGCACCGCTTGTGAATCTATCTTTGAAGCATGCAAAATTAAATTTGCGGATCGAAACTTTCAAGTAAGGAGCCCGGAGTCACCGGAATATGTGAGAGATCTCGGCCTTCAAATGTTATACTTTAACCACTGCCCCGCACGCTATAATCCTTCTCAGCTAGCAGTGAGGCCGTGCAAGGCCACACAGACTACACTCTACAATCTGGGCGGCAGTCTCGTTCTCTGGAGAAGTCTGTCGAACTTCGGCGTCGCCTCGGGGCACAGGCGTACATGCAGATCCGTTCACAACATTGGGGGCCAGTGGCGTAGCTTGTCCCTCAAAACAATGGCGTCTATACGCTGAAACAAATTGGTCCTTACCGTACTTTCACGCTATGGTTAATCATATAATAGGCCTCCTTGATCTGAATTGCATTTATAGATGCATGTTTTAGTTTAGGGATAGTTAGCTCAGGGATTGTTTTGGGTTAGTTTAGGGTTAGTTTAGGGTAAGGGCAGAGTTTGGGCAAGGTTAGGGCAGAGTTTGGGCAGGGTTAGGCCTGGGTTATTTCATGTTTCGGTTCCTGCATTCTCCAGTTTTTTGCACTAATAGACGCGAGCCTCAAAACAGCGGGTGGGGCTGACTTTGAAGAAAACTGGCAAAGGGCTGTCGAAGGGCTAAATTAGTACGCCGATGCATGTAAATGTGGTCAGGCACAATGCGCCTATGTACACAATGTGCGTGCATTTAATAATTCTAATAATGATACCACAATACCATCAGCACATTGCAGGCTAAACTCTCTATAAATTTTTTGCAATAAAGGGGGGAGGGGGGGGAGCGAGGGTATTGGCAGACCTCCAGAGCGCAGAAGTCGGAACCGGGATCAAGTCCCCCGGGCCGGGCCGGATCGGGCCGGGCCGGGCCGGGACGCGGTCAAGCCTAGGATAATTATCAGAGTTTTCGCCTACGACATAATGCTCAAAATGCTTCACCAGTGACTGTCGTTGATTATAGACTCCAGCTAGGACGCGTATACATAGTGTTTAAGGCACAATAACAATGTTTATTTTTAGACTTGAAAATTCATGGGCGTTCTTAGTCCAATGCTAGGGTACCCATTTTTACAGATTAAGGATCCCTACGCACCCCGGACCCAGTCAAGGCCGACAGAATCTCTATACGCCCGTGCCTCGGGGCATCGTTGATGGTCCGTGTATACGAGCGCCCGAGGGCATCGACGAGGTTAGAGCGCCGAGAGCGGCTCTGCAGACTGCAGCGAGATGTCAAGTGATTGAGAGTCGCCTTACGTTCAGTTTAAGCCGTCCATTTTGTCAATCCAGGGGACGGCCGTGGCCCCTCCCGCCCCCTACGGCCCCCCCTCGCCCCCTATGCCCCCCCCCCTTTTCAAGTTGTCGTCAATAAAATCCACAGAAATAACGTAAAGCTTATAAACGTGTACAAACCATTTAGATATACTTACCGTGAGCATACCAACTGCAACTTTCGGTAGCGGCTAGCCAGTCTCAGCCAGTCAACGCGCGAGCCCAATACGCCTGGTCTCGACTCATGCAGCACCAAGCTGCAGCCCAGACGCACTGGCTACCACGGTCCGCTGGCACCGCAGCTGTTCCCGCACACAATAGCACTTGCAGAGTGGCGATGGGAGCAACGTGAGGACACGATCTTTGACCCCGCGGGCCGCGCACAGCAACAGTTACTGCAGCTGCTGACTGGCCAGTGGGCCAGTGGGATTGTGTGCACAACTATACATATACATACCTGTAATACTATACAGCACTGAGAACCGCCGGTCTACACTGGATGTCTACCGTAGTCTTCCCACATGTACGTGCTCACGCGGGTTCAGGCAGCACGACTGCTGCCAGATCTGCTGTTAATTGAGACGTGAAACGATGGAAGGCGATTCACTATAAGTTAGGTTAGGTATAAGTTATGGCAAAGTCAGTGGTCTTCAAGCTTACCAGTTCGATGGCAAACAATTTTTTCAAGCTGTCAGAACGCCGCGTCTTTTACAACCTCAGAATTTTTGCAATTACAAATTTTAATGTAGTCCTAAAACAACGTGAATCGCAAATTTCGCAAATTTTATGTTTTTCTCAAAATTTTCAAATCGCCCGATTTCTCACCAGTATTCGAGAAATTTGCTAATAGGCTACTTCACAAAAAATTTAATAGGCCTATGTGTCATTGTCAAATGTTACTTATAAAATAAGATTTCGGGAAACTGACGTCAAATTTATAATCAAAGTGTTTATCGAACTCATGGAAAAATTGAGTGTAGACTATAGGCTATTTCTCTTTTTTCCGTAACTTATTAGCAATTCTGGTAAATTATTAATCGTGCCACACGACATACATTGTACGCGTAATTTCGCAAATGTCTTGAAAATGCCGCAAATTATTGCAGTGTTTAGCCGCAAATTAAATCCTTCAACGTAACACACCATCACAACTTAATCGTTTGAAGTTTACTCCGAGTATCGCCTCACACCCTTGAACTGCTGTAGTGCTGTATAGCCTGTCGAGGGTAGGTAGTACTACAAAAATATAATACTCCTAGGACCACAGACATTGTGAGGGTTACAAATTACACTCACTATTTGTTTACTCGCAAAGCGGGTAAACATAATGCTTATAGGCTTATACTGAGGGACTAGCGTAGGTCATAGTTTGCACTTTTGGAGTATAGGCCTATAATACCGTGCACGAGCTTATTATTTGATTGTGACTCGTAAGTGTTAAGATTGGGTCAAAATTAGAATAACCACGCACTGAACGATCTCAGAGAATGACTTCGATGATTCACCTTGAGAATGACCTCAAATAATGATCTAGAAACGCATGAAAAACGACCTAGAGAATGATCTGGAGAATGACCTCGAAAGAATTCTGACTCTGGAGAATGGGCTTTGGACTAAATACGCATCGATTTTGATTTTTGACATGGCCTAATGATTTTAAGGAATTCCTTCGTCCTGATTCCTCTCCGTCCAACTCTCGTGAGTTTGGCACGAAAGTGAAAAACATCCGTCCTCATGCACCCCCTCCTCTCCCCCCGCCCCCTCCGCTCGCGAGTTCTGCACTGAAAGAAAAAGTTCCTCCACGCAGGAAACATCTGACAGTTTGTTGAGTGCAGACTACCGACTGGGCCTACTTTTGGCAGGACTTCTGTAGTAGCAGGGCTCGCATCTACGGGGGAGTTGGAGGAGCTAAAACCCCCGACCTTAAGTTTCAACCTTCCCTGCACTTCAACTGAAAAATACAACCTACCACAGAGTGTCGAGTTTTGATCCCCAGCCTTTTTTGACCTTTTCCACCCCCAAACCTCAGCTGACAAACCCCCTCATGTTGTTTTCTTTGGAATAAGGTAAGCTTGAAGGGGAAGAGAAAAGCATTCTTTGACATAGGCGGACCCTACGTTTCTTTAAAAGTAAGTTTTTGACGAGAGTTTGCCTAAAATCTCCATAATATCTCTTCCCACGCGCACATGAGTTCTGGACGGGACCGAAATATTTTCACAGGCTTCCGTAGAAATCGACTTCCGTAGAAGTCGACAGATTCTCTTCGACTCTGGACACCCAACCGTTCTTTGTTCTCGACCCTTGACTGCCCGCCTCTCTTTAAATGAAATAGCATGATCTCTCCACCTAAATTCGATATCTAAAGTACCGCTCCCGGTAAGCAACATAATGTTAAGCGCCCCCTCATTTTGACCGATGCGAGCTGTGGACTACAGCTGCGCTGATCTGATGAAAGGGGCTACTTATTAGCATCGTAGCTCGTTCAAAAATGAAAGATGTCTAGCCTAAGGGCCGAAGTTATAGTTCAAGTAACGGTCAAGTACATGTATAGCCGCTGTCGCTGGAATAACGACTACTACGTGGGCATACGGGTGGATTCTATAGACGTACCTTTGCGCCCGGCTAAGCAACATTCTTGCTAAGGAAGGTACCTTTGCACGTTTTCGATTCTATAGACGTTCCTTTGTGAAAGAAACGTTCCTTTCACCGCTCCTTTAAGGTCTCCTTTCTAAGGTAGCTCCAGGGGACGTAGTCACCACAGTCGCGACTCCCTCGCTGGATCTAATTTTGCGGTCGAATCACAGAATATAGAAGTAACAGAAGTGACACTCCGCCTGTTTTGCGTATCGATTTTACATTTAATTAAAACGGCGCACTGCTCTGTGTTGCACGGACACGTGACTGCGCCGAAGGTCAACCGTTACATTCAAAGCTGCTGTCTTCAAAAATGGCAAAATGAATGCAAAATTGTCGTCAATAAGACCCTCAAAACTCTACCCCTCCGGCCGGGGGGGCGCGTACCCTACCGCTGGTCCTGGTTATATGACTGCAGTTAGTGTTCGCGGTGCTCGAGTGGATATATAACCGCGTGTGTTTCAATTGAAGGGGGGTCGAGTCTAGTTGTGCTGGTGCCCGTGCCGTTGCCGGCCATGCTTTTGCTTGGCTAAAATTTCTAAGCACAAACCTGGCCCTAACTCTAACTTTAAAACTCTATCGGGGCCCTAATCCCTTGCCTCGGTCTATTTTCAGCATTATATGGGCAACGGATTGTCCTATACGTACATTACGCATTGTTTGAGCACCAGCATCCTCTAGACTCGACCAGTGTTTGATCCATCCACATCGTCGCCATTTTGTGTGTTCCCGATCCACAGCTGGGAAAAGCCCTACTGGGAGTCAGGGACCAATAAAATCGCCTTATTGGTACACCACCTAGAGCTGTGCGCTGATTTAACACCTGACAATTTTGCAGAAAACGATACTATGGGAGAGATAGGGAGTGCCACCGGTGTGGTCGAACGAGCTAAAATCGACCTCGCGCGAGCTACTGGCGCTAGTAACTAGTTACTAAACTAGCAGCATCCAAAGAAGGCATGGCGCGAGCGCTAAAAGCCTCGTCTCAGATAGAGCAGCCTAAAGCTCTGTCGTCGCAGCTAAACAGCGACAAATATAGCTAAAATTAACGATATTACAACGGGGAAGTTCAAATCTCAAGCGCCGTGATCCCCGTTCACTAAATTTTTTATTTGAATAAGTAAAGCGAAGTTCAAATGAGTACTCTTTAGTTAACGGCTGCGGTAGTTAGCGAACACTTATCAGCAATGAATATTCATACGCGATGGAAGTAGTTCCAGCGACTGACTGATTAACATGGTATGTAAATTCGATTACAAAGTGACAACAAATACCATTTTGAACGCACTGATGAAGCACATTTAGTAATATACTATAAAATCTAATAATCGGCCTACTTATTGGTTACTTTTGATTTTTTTGGACGACGAACGAGACCAACAAAGTTGTGCTATTATTTGAAATAACGGCTATGAAATAGGCTCGCGCCAGCTAGCGAGTCAAAGTTCGCGCCACTGATAGCAACTATAGTGACTAGCCGATCTAGGCTGCACACAATCGTAGCTCAAGCGAGATGCTATTAGCTCGTGCCAGGTAGTCGCGATTAGACTGATTCGTGACTACGGCCCCAGAGCTACCTTAGAGGCGACCTTTGGCTTATTTTATGTCTAATTTATTCATTCTTCTTGTCTTTGTACATTTTATTTCAGGCCAAATGGCTTTAGAAAACAAACATTTAGTAAATAAAGACGATTTTCATGTTAAATTCAGCCTGAAAATGAAGAAATTTTTTAATTTAACTAACAGTTGGTCAAAGGCATGCAGTTGATACTGAAGGCACGTTTGATTCTCTAGATGGCGTGCAGCCGTGTTGTATCATTATTCTACACCAATGCTAGTACCAAGTATTAGGCCTAAAATACTAATCTAAACTTGTTATTTTAGTCCATTTGCTGTTTAATAAATTGAAAATTAACTACTAAATAGACTAATAAATATGTACTCATTATCCTGCTTTTTTACTACTCGTGCAAATGTGCTTGATGACTGCATGGATTTGCATTTATTATTATTTTTTAATCGCATTTTACTACCAAATACAGCACTATCACTTTGTATTAAAATGAGTGAGAGTACTAAGAACTTTTGTCATCCGCGTATCAATCGTCGGTGAATGGTTCCCCAGAGCGGTCAGCCGTTAACTAAAGAGTACTCATTTGAACGTTGAGCCGTTTATTCAAATAAATTTACTCGTTAACGGCAAACACGGCATTTCTGATTTTAAACGGCTTTATTGCTAATTGCATGAGTTTGAGCCATATTGATGCGTGGAATTTGAATCTTTGGCAAAGACAAAACTCATTTTTTGGAGAAAGTGATTGATCTGCTGCTAAGGCAGGTCCCTTAGCAAAGGAAGCGCTGTTGAACGTCTATAGAATCCAACTGTTGCTATGCAAAGGTGCCTTCTTCCTTCGCTAAGCCAAAAGTAAAGGTGGGAACAAAGGAACGACTATAGAATCCACTCTAAATCTCTGGAAGTCGCGAACTGAAGTAGGCCTGCTATTATAGACCTACTAGCTGGGGTACCCGGCGTTGCCCGGGTCATTTCGGAAATGATTTAAACTACAGAGCTGACGTTGGCTTGTCTCCTCACTGGTCTCCCTCCTCCTTCAGGCTTGCGAGGAGGAGCTGCGTCCGACAGGGGCACGCTTTTTGGGGCCCATTTTTGTGACTAATCTGTGTACTGGACCGGTGTCCGCGACCGGCAACAGGGTGAGGACAGAGGTAAAGTGGCTGAAAGGAATCAGTCAATCACCTCTGCCCGTGCACCAAATCAGTCCTGGAACGGACACTGTGGATCCCAACGGCTCCAAGAGCATGACTGAAGCACTGGAACTGAATCTGTAGGAAATGACAATAAAGAAAACTTAATGTTTTTTCCCATTATTATATCCGGTCCGGGGGGCCCTTGGCCCCTGTAGGGGGCTGCCGGGGGCTCCCAGAGGGAACCCCAAAATCTATAGAGGAACTCATGGCCAACGTTGAATCTACACCAGCATCGCGAAAAACTGTGGTGTGCAAAACACTTTGGTGCCCCTTTGGGG
>JAQIWG010002935.1:0-19091 GCA_034695025.1 Chamaedrilus cognettii | reverse complement strand
TTGGGGTTTGACTGATGGAGAATTGTCCCGTTAGTTCAATGATTTTTCATTGGACATTCTGTGTGCCAAGTCGATTATTTGAAAAGGTAGATTTAGCCTACATCTAACTTATTTTACCATGTTTTTAATCTAATTATGTTTTTCTTGTAATTTCTTTCTTATAATGATCTTAATTTTTGATACAAAATCTCACTGCCCTGCTACTGTTGTCAACGTCATTGTAATAATAATTGTATAAATTAACGCAGCAGGAACTGTAGAACTAGCCGCTGCCTCGCGCGCGCAGAGCAATATTACCTTCCAATTATTTCTAGTTAATGAAGCTTGAAGTAAAACAGCGCCGCCCTTCTTATAGCTCTCACTTCACGTTTACTTGGCCTTGTTCAATCTCAAGTTGTCCATTGAGTGCATATATTTAAGTCTAGGCATGCCTATGCTTGGACAATGCAGCACTTTATATTTTAGTCTCAGATTTATGCTCTGTCTCTGGTTTACTTGATTAATATTGAGTACAATAGACTTTAAAGTTACGCATTTTATTACATAAATGAAAATTTATTTACTAAATTTCTAATTGATTGAATTTTAGAGATTCGGTGTCTCTGACTTCATTGATGAGCTGTTGCTTATCTACAGCAATTTTTGTTCGCAATTACAAATCAAACACAAATGTGGGTGACATCATAAAATAGATGGTGCGTTTAAATACTCTCGCAGTAATAAGAAATAAATAGAAGCACTGCCGGCATACCGAATAATCTTATTAAACTTTTTACTCAACTTAGAAATGTTCACTACAAAACATATATGTATCCATCAAATGACTGGGCGTGGTAGCTATACTCACATTTAGTTGAATGCTATCTACATTGTACAAAACTCATATTTAAGTAGCTAATTGCTGGTTTATAATTTCATTTTGCAGAAAAATGTAATTCGCCTGACGTTCACTGCTGGTTGCTGAATCTCGATTTAAGTGCGATTTAAGTGCGATTTAATATTGTAGTGCGATTTAACCAATGAAAACCTATGAGAGAATTGTATCGAATAATCCGATTGGTCAATTCGGATCAAAAACTAAATTTAACTTAAATCGAGTCGAGGCACCGGCAGATTGAGTCCTGGCAGGCGATAAACAGGGATTAGTAGTACTTATTTTTTACCCTGTACGCTAATGATCCACTGTTGAGCTATAATAATAATTACTCTATTATAATTCGACTGTCCGTCCCTGATTTACACCGATAACATCGTCTTATTGGCGCCATCTCTAAACACAAATTTAATGTTGACAACGATGAATCGGTGATTTTTCGATTAGACTGAGATTAGAGCTCAAATTGGGGCATACTGACTGCAACTATTTATGTTGTTAAATCTGCAAAAAATATATATCTCCAAGTTTTTCCGCGGTCGTATCAAAAATTAGACTGCAACTGTGAGAAGCAAAAATTAAAATCTATCATGCTTCAATGCTAATTGCTAAACAGTGATCAGTGCTGTAGCTGTCTTTTCTGTTGTGGCGGGATGGTATTTGGTTTTTGAATCAGAGCGTAATTTCATATACAGCGGCCGTTTAGCGGTGGTTCCGCGCCTGTGATATTTACACTGGAGCGGCCCCTGTTGGGACGCTGTTAGAAACTTGAGCGGCCCGCAGCTCGCGTGGCAACTACAGCACAGGCTAAACTGGGAAACAGGAAAACTAAACAACAACGGTGTGTCTCTTACAATCAATATCTCTTCCTATACTGACACATTCTCTAGAAGTACTAGAATTAAATATGACTATCATATTGATTAGAAAAGAAAATCCGTGGATTAGGCCAGTTTCATAACTTCAGACAAATAGCAGTGACACAAAGGCCAGGGTTAGGGTTAGGGTTTATAGCTGTCGGATAGCTCTAGCATAAAATCAAATCGTCGGACAGAACTAGCACTAACATCAAATCACAATATCTGACAGTTTTGATTACAATCTTTTGATTGTTCACAATATCAGATAGAGAACATTTGTGTAACCGAAACATAGAGAGCGACGGCATTTGAGGGAAACAATAGTTGCGTCCAACGGCGTCATAAAGAAGCATCACAAGATTGTTTACAACAACAAATTCTAATTTATTTCTACGTACCTTAAATGGAATCGTAGTTTTAAGGTGCACACGTTTGAAAAAATCGACGGTTTCAAGTCGCTGGGTAGCTGACAAGTATCGACTACAATTATAAAATATTGTGCAACATTCTAATATCACAAATCAATAGTTGTGCTTATTGAATAATATTCCCTAAAGTTAATTCAAAGTGTTCGTTAAAATCCGTTTATGTTCTCAATATTTAAATTTTACAGCAAAATTTGGTATCAAAATCCACGCAAAATCTGATCAAGATATCTAAAGATCAATGTCCCGGGGTACAGCCTGCGGAGTGTGTCTCGCAACCAAGTGTCGGTACCCCTGCAGAGTGTGTCTTGCCCTAGGCTGTACCCCTGCAGAGAGTGTCTTGCTCTAGGCTGTACCCCTGCAGAGTGTGTCTTGCTCTAGGCTGTACCCCTGCAGAGTGTGTCTTGCTTTAGGCTGTACGACTGAAGAGCGTATATTGCCCTAGGCTGCTTTGAAAGTGCTGAGTTCCAAAAAGAGTCTTCTCCACTTTTTAAAATAAATATATGAAAGTGGTTTTTTCCCTTCTTTAACTCAATATTCCTCTCAAAGCGAACTTACGAGCGGGAGGGTGGATGCTGACAGAAGTTCTTCAACAATCTTAGCGCATACCTGCCACATCCCAGTGGGCTCTCTATAGCCCCTCAGTGGTCCCCCCCCCACATTTGTTTGAAAAAACATATAAACGTAACTCTTTTGGATCAATAACTATGTCTAATTTACCCCAGCCGTGCCCTACTCCCCCCCCACCAACCGGGGCGCGGGGGGCTCTAACGCCTGCACTGCCGTGGAGTGTGTCTAGCACTGGGACATATGCCCAAAGAATGTGCCAAACACAAGGCTGTACGCCTGCAGAGTGTGTCTATAACACAAGGCTGTACGCCTGCAGAGTGTGTCTATAACACTAGGCTGTACGCCTGCAGTGTGTGCCCAGCACTAGGCTGTAGTCCTGCAGAAAGCCTAGCACTAGGTTGCACGTCTGCAGAATGTGTCCATGAATGCTTTCCTGAACTTGCTTCCAGTCAGCATGTACAGAATAAAGTTCAAAGCCCCGCTTGAGTATGATGCGAGTGAGAACGCGCATAATATCATGTATAGTACGCAGTATGGTATCGGCAGTGCATGCAACCGAAGAGTGTGCCGTGTGGTTGCACATTCCGCCTCAAGTGAATGAATCATTTCATTTCACTTGAGGCAGAATGTGCAACCACACGGCACACTTTTCGGTTGCATGAATATATCTCTGCACATCGGACATTCCATAGCATGTTTGTCCATGATTTCGTCGCAAGGCGCCGACACCGCCATTATTTCGTCAAGGCACGTCTTGTTTGTATCATGGCAGTCAAGTAGTAAAATCAATTTGATTTGATTTTAAGTCTCTAAAAGATCGAATCGATAGATAAGCCTGAGATTTATAAGGCCATGACGTGGTATCATTTGTATGATCAGCACGTCTTATGTGTAAGCTGCACAAAGTGATCTCACTGGTGCAAACAGCGTAATAGGTAAATTTATATCGGTGACACTCCCTCTTTTTTATTGGCGATGATCTTGTGATCATATTTTTATTTATGACAGCAAACAGCTACAAACAATATATGGTCGCCTGACCATAGCAAGCAGCATAAATTACTTAACATTTGGGGGCATCGAAAAGGGGATTGAGGCTGAAGCATTCGTATATCTGTTTTAGCGGCCACATTCCCAACAACAAATAACCTCTTGACCAGTTTCAAACTAAATTATATAAAAATTTGATAGTTCAATTATTTTTCAGATCAAGTATCGAGATAATATAAATTGTGCTTCAAGCAGTCCATCGTGCACTGCGGAAACTTCATGAGATTGAATATAACATTTAACATGTAATTAGCCTACAACCATAATTTTTAGTTGTTTAATTTTTTTAATACTAACTGCCGGTTGCTAAACTTTGATTTGAAGTGCGATTATATTTTGTAGTCCGAATTAACCAATTAGATTATTCGATACAATTCTTTCATATATTTTCATTGGTTAATTCGGACTACAAAATAAAATCGCACTTCAAATCAAAGACTAGCAACCGACCATATTTGAAATATTACAACATTTCAAATATGCTAGTAATCACAATAGTAAAAGTAATATTTATATCAAGTTCAACTTAAATTAGCAACCAAAATAGGCGGAAATATTATATAACAATATTTTATCAAAAATAGCAAAAATACAAATACTGAACAATAAAATAATAATTAATTCAAAACCGCAATAAAAATGCAAAGCATTGCAACAATAGTTCATACAAGGTAGTAATCAGGATACTAAGCGATACAACAATATACAAACTAACTAACCACCTTTCTGACGTCTAATGTATTAATAATGTTCATGTTTTCACAAGGTTTCGACGATTTTGCGCCCTGAAAAAAACAGCTTGAGCTGGGTTTTTATGGCCGGATGTTTTTCCTGACGCCAACCAAATAAATAATTATCTGGAACTGGGTGAGCAGCTAGCGACACTTGTGTGCTTAACAGCCTTGCTGAATGGCTGGTAACGCATGGTTTCGTATTTGAAGAGCGGGAACTTGAACCGAATTTCCTCTGGCCTCTTTATCTCATGCCTTAACTACTACATCACGCACCGATATATCGTGCGACATAACAAGTTCAACTAATTTAGTCATCAAAATACAATCGTAATCGCAATACGATAGATAAATAGTTCAAGTTTAGCTTTTTTTTCACACAATAATAGTACATGGTGTAAAATCAACAACGTGCAAGACCAGATCAGTAATCACAACGGCAAGAAATTGAGACGCGAATATATTTTGAATTTCGGACAAATTGTAAAACACAACAGATTTTGTAAGATTTTATTAATCCGAATAGAAAATATTCGTGGCTAATCTGGGAATGACATGTTGATTTGAATATAATTAGGGCTGGTTTCTCCAACATGAATTTAATGGTGGTTTAGGATTTAGCCTATGCAAAAACGTGGGAAAAATTCTGAACCATCATTAAATCCGCATTGGAGAAACCGTCCCTAAATCTTGAATTCGCCACCAAAAGCATAGTAAGGCTTTCAGTGTTATTGATCTATGAGCATACGATCAACAACACCATAAATAAATCACTGCACAAATAATCTTCATGTACGAAACTTAACATAATAACGTGCGGAAGGTATAGAAGATGTAAAAGATTAATTCACCATATCAAAACTAAGGACTGGTTTCCCCAACACGCATTTAATGATGGTTTAGGATAAATCCTCCCTTTTGCATAGGCTAAATCCTGAACCACCATTAAATCCGTGTTGGAGAAACCAGCCCTAAATCTTGTCCACGCTAAATCATGCTTAAGATTACTCATTTTCGTTACAAAAAGTATCATATTAACTATGCTTATCTTTTGAAAAAGATCCTTCTATAGCCTAGAGTCATTGATTAAACGTAATTTGTCAAACGCGGGGAATCGCTAGACATTGTAAGAACTGATAAGAACCAAAGACCCTGAACCTAATGCGAGGTCTATAAAACGCCGTTATTTCAACGTATTCCTAATCCCCTGTGAGTTGTACTCTCATGTCTTCATCATACCTATCACCACTAAATCAACTACTGGCTACCAACCTAAGTATGTTAATTTTTCTTCGCTGGGGACCCGCGAACCACAGAGCATTGATAGTTATTGACTAATTTTAAAATTTTCAAGCTTGATCCGCCGTGTGAATATTGACTTTAATTAATTGCTTGACTTCAATAATTGAATGAATAATTTGATTGGATAATAAGTATTGAACAATTAATTTAGCAGTTCTTTTCCTCAATTCTCATCACAAACCTCTTTTTAAAACCATATAATATTTTCTCTGTCATTCTGTGACTCACTTCTGTTTACGCTGCAAAGATCGCATCAACCAGCCAGGCAACCATCTACCAATCAAATCACACGATCAATTCTTCCACATCCGTGTCTCGACTTAAAATTTTTGTCCGTTTTCTTGACAAATACTTTATTTTATTTGGCGTAATCCCTTTAATAATTCCTGTAAAATATTGTACTACAGTTACATTTTTGGCTTGGATCCATGATAGCATGATTAAACTTCTTTATGAACAGTAAGCGCATAAACTAGTTACAGTATTGTTAAACTGGTTGTAAGCTGGTAAATATAGTATTTCAACCAGGTTAAACTATTGTAAGCTGGTAAATACAGTATTTCAACCAGTTACAATGGTTTTCAAAATTTTATAAAATTTTCACATTGATTTGATTCAATCAAAAGTGAATCAAATTAATGTGAAAATTTTATAAAACTTCGAAAACCATTGTGGAATAATATTTAAGCTGATGTTGTTGGTTGTAAAATGGATTGACTAGGCCCAATTTGTGTCTCAAAAGAGATTCTTGGTAAAAAATAATTGAATATAAATCAAACCTCACAACGCAAATATATGCTGTAGGCCGAATCTAATCTGAAGAGAACTCTAGGACACTTCCACCAAAGCTTTCTTTCAAGGCGTCGGCTAACCGATTGGCAATTGTTGCTGTATCTTTAGTGACTTCGTCAGTGTATCGCCCAAGCACCATTCCATAAACCGCTAGATTCTTCTCCTCTCCTGCATCCTTATTTGCTGCACCCGGCATTTCTGATTCTGGTTTCGCTTCTGGTTCAGAGCCTCTGTAAATCTTTTCTGCATTTTTCTCCGCTTTGCTTCTTGCATTTGCACTGTTTGCACTTGGCATTGCGAACGTTGCTGCTGCCTGAAGTTCCGCACGACCATTTTCATGGCTCTCTGTCACCAAAGCGCCGCTATCCCCATCTTCGTGAATTGCGGCCTTGCCGCTTTCATCCGTGATCATCATTGCGCAAAAAATATTGTTGTCCTTACTGGTAAAAACAGCTCCTTTTATTTTGCCAAATTTCATATTTCCATTCCTATTTCGAAGCATGACATTGGCGCCAGATTCAACAGGCAAGTTTTGTTCCAAATACAGCTTATGGTCAATACCACTCAGCGAAATTACATTACGGATTCGACTGGAATTATCCATGTCTAAGAACGCAGTATCTACGGTAATTGACCTTCCCACTTTGGTATACTGGCAATCGGAGCGATCCACACTGCGATTGTTGAATGTCGCAATTTTATGCATTTTACTTTCGCCTTGACATTGACACTCGACATAGACATCTGCCGGCATAGGCACGTCAATAACAGGCGTTGAGAGATCTCCACTCTGAGGTTGCAGGTCTTTGTCAAATAAATGAGCAACAGTCAGACCATGACCTTTGCTTTCAGGTGTTCCTCTTACCAGACCACTGAAAAGAGCAGATGTTCCGTTTTCTCCCTCCGTTGTACAGTATACTGTGCGCCCTGGCATCAGGTCCAGCTTGCTACCAGGGTCAGCGCTGGTGCAGACTGCGCCTGGGACGTATGATGATTTGTGCGCCGTTTGTAGCTTTATTCTCAAATTCTTTATGTTCAGAAATCCGTTTTTCTGTAACTCGCACATCGCATTTTTCTCTGTAATGCCTGTGAATGAAATGCGAAACGCATCTTTTCCGCTGATATACTCTCTTGCCCATTCTTGACTGAAATGCAAAAATACTATTAAATTTTAGGAATTAATAGCGCGAGTATTGGGCTACTAATGAATATACTTATTTCAGCCAAACTCGTAACGGAAAGCGTACACACACGCAAGAAAATAAATTACACAACACAAAGGAAAAGTAGTTATATGTAGCAAATGACAAATGGTAGATCAAGATATTAACAAAGGTCATTAATGATACGGCTGTAAGTAGCAATTACTAAACAGTTAATAAAGAAGCGTCTCTCTCGGCCTGAAATTTTACGACTCGGGCGAGTCGTACAAGGCGATTAAAGAAACCGGGAAGCGGTTCTGTGCCGGCGCTCTTGCACAGAACCGGACTGCATATAGCCCATGTGTGCTACACAGTACACACAAGGGCTATAAACTAAACTACAAAAAAACCAAAGACAAAAATGACCTCCGTTACGTTTAGCCTACACACTGGGCGAAGAAGCGCCGGTGTACACAGGTCGTAACAAGGGGGGGGGGGGCAGAGGAGGACGCGGTCCCCCCGCCCCCCGTGAGTTAATATAAGGACACAAGGGGCACGTTTTTTGCAATTAACACTGGGTGGCCTCCCCCCCACCCCCGCTGGTTTGAGGTGCCCCCCGTTTGTAAATATAGTAGCAAAAGGTGCCCCTCCACCGTTTGTAGTTGTGACACGGGAAAAGTAAAATTTCTGTCGGCACCCCCCTCCCAGCACCCCCCTCCCAGCACCCCTCTCCCCTCCCCGCTCGTGAGCTTTTTTCCAGACTGTGCCTCCCACCCCCAGCTAAACCATTCTAGATCCGACCCTGGCCACAGAAATACCACTGAGGATCGGCATGATGGAAATTTGTATGGATTTTGTCTGGAGAAATGCCGTGGCATAGCCGCAGAACACTACACGCGAGATTGGTTGCAAGGCTACAGGCAATCAAATTATCTCAAGGTTATCCTGTTTATAACATTATACAAGAAAACACTGTACAAATAAACGTCAGTCAAAAGAAAAATAATCTAAAATGCAAAGCCTATCCACTAAATAAATTAAAATCATTAGAAATTATTAGCAATATATCGAATAACATCAAAAATACTATGCAGAATCGGACAAGGATCTCAAAGAACTCAAGGTTAATATTCATCGAATACGATTTTTTAAAGATATTTTACACCTACGAGTAATTGAATTTAAATGTATTCATTTTATTGCATGTAAAACTTTTGGATTGGCTATGTTCTGCTTTTATTTAACACTATGAGAATCAAAAACAGTTTTAAAGTTTATCTGTTGTAAAACCAGCGTCAAACTAAAGTTAATTGAATTTAGCCTGTCATAGAAGATGGAAATTATAAGGTAATAATTTACTCATCCAGCCAGTGTAAAAGTTTGCTCAAGTCATCGCGTTTAACTTCCGTCATATTGTGAACTTGAGGCATGCGATGCGCTTCTGGTAATGCGTCTTCTCTGCGCATCTCACATAGCAAAGTGCCGATGTCACCGGACCCTGCACGTGCCAAAATAAAGATAAATAAGCCAAAATGGTTTTCACATACGAATTTCTTCCACCACAAGTAATTCAATTCAACAAACAATTCCATTCCGCGCAATAAATCTAAAAGCAGTGAATAACAATTGTTAAGCAACACATGGACATGTTCCTGTGCATAGCCTAATACACAGTGGGCCGTGAAAGAATGCCCTAAGAAAATAGGCTGTAACCTAGTATGTTTTTAGTCTTTACTCTTAGTATTTATCCTTAGAATGTATCCTTAGTATTTGTCCCTAGTATTTGTCCTTAGTATTTGTCCTTAGTATTTGTCCTTAGTATTTGTCCTTAGTATTTTTCCTTAGTATTTATCCTTAGTCGCAAGGCCAAAGACATGGTCAAGGTCTCGAGCCGCAAAGCCGAGGCCGTGGCCAGGAATTTGTCAGAGTCGTAAGGCCAAGACCCGGAGCCGCGAGACGAAGACCAAGGCCAAGGCCTAACATCACTGGTCAAGATCCAAACTGATTGAGCAAGTACAGATCATCTGGGGGTGTGAGGACGTATCGAACGGGAGAAGCCTGCAAAGAGATATGTAGGCTACATGCAGGCTACATGTGAAGTTTGATTTTGGTGCCTGCTTATTGTAAAAACCCATAAGCCTACTGATTGAGCAAGAAAAAAATGAGGAGTCTCAGGGTCTGTAATGACCCACAGACCCCTTAACTCCTCAACATCGATATCCTACAGAATCGTGGCGATGAAAATCCAATACTAAACCGGAGCCTGTTGCGATGTTCTCGAATTCTTGCGCCGATATCGAACCAAATATCCCTGTCCCCTCCTTCTTGTCCTCTTCTCCTGCCTCGAATATGGAGCAGCCCATCTCTTGTAGGCCTACTAACGACAGTGGCATAGAACAAAATTTCTCTTGTGGGAATATATCTTGCGTCACCGGAATCGAACCAACGTAGCCTGCAAAGAAACAGATATTGGCTACATGTGAAGTTTGAGTTAGGTTACCTGCAATAATATGAATCATAATCATCGTTTTGACGTTCCTTCCAATAGATTATAGGCAGGTGTCACGAGTGATTTTTTCTCCATTGCAAACTCGCCCCCACATGAGCCAATCAGAGGTTCATAACATAAAAACTAGCCAACTGATCGTCAAGCAATTGGCTGGAAATATGAATCGCGGCTGGCTGCTTAGCTCGCAGAACTTTGAGAGTCATAGGAGAATGGACCACAGAGTTATAAGTTATTTATACGGCTCTAGGGCAGCTGCTCCCCGCAGATGAAACATCTGCCCTCCAGCTGCCTCCCCCCTCCCCCCCAGTTGGTGAGACAACAAGCCCACATTTTCATTTGGTCTCGCATTCATTGTTTGCAAAGATAGTGTTCAATAAGTTTGAGTTGGGTCTAAATTTGTCGCGTGGATCAACATCCTTGTAAATGTATTTGGCTGTTTGTTTTGGTAATAAGGAGACCAATGGCGAGGTCTACATGTTCCTCAACATCGGTGGTTATATATTCTTGCGTACGCGGTATCGAACCGGAGAAGCCTGCAAAGAAACATGTAAACTACATTTTAAGTTTGATTTAGGTTAGCCTACTTATTGTAAAAAAAGCCATGCCGGTGATCATAAGACCAAGGCCATGGTTAAGGCCTCGAGTCTCAAGGCCAAGGTAAATATCAAGCTCTTGAGTCGCAAGGGCAAGGCCAGGACTTTTTCAGAGTGGTAAGGTTAAGATCAAAGCCAAGGCCTCATGTCGCTAGGGCAAGGTAAAGGCCTTAAGTCGCAAGACCAAGCCAAAGACCTAACATCACTGGTCAAAACTCATACTGATTAAACGCGTACAAATAAGCTGGGGGTGTGAGGATCTACAGTGACCTCATGTCGCAGGCCTCACCCTCTACAATGTTGCTCAACATCGATATCCTACTGAATCACGATGATCAGAATCAGAATTCAATACTGAACCGGAGCCTGTTGCGTTGTCCTCGAATTCTTGCGCCGATATCGAACCGAATATCCCTGTCCACGACTTCTGGTCCTCTTCTTCAGACTCCGGTTTAGAATCGCTCATCGCTTGTGGCATAGAACCCCCCAGCTCTTGTCGGTATGCATCTATTGAACCTGTCTGCGAAGCGAAGCCTGTAAAGAAACAATTACTGCATGTACAAGTGTGAAAGTGTACATGTACAGTGTAAAAGTACTACATGTACTACAACTACTACATGTACAATTGTACATGTATAGTGCATAAGTACTACATATATTACAACTACTACATGTACAACTGTACACAACATTGTGACGTTTGATTTAGTTAATCCTATAATAACATTTATTTAAAATCATCATCATCGTTTGTTACGTCCATTAGAATGCGTTGCAGGTAGGTGTCGAGCACGATTTTCGCTCCATTACAAAACGTGTCCCCTCATGAGACAATGAATTGGTCATGGCATAGAATGATAAAAATTAGCAAACTGATTAGTCATTAGCATGCAATTTGATGACAATAAGAATCGTGGCTGGCTGCTTAGCTCATAGAACTTTGAGATTTATAGGAGAATGGACCACAAAGTTATAGGCCTAGCGGTTTAAATTTGTAGAGACATAAATTCTCCCCTTTGCATTAAAAGTGTCCGCCCATACGTAGTCGCATCAAGAACTTCCTCTTTGCTTAATCAATGATCCAATTGATGCTAAATTGAGATATGTTCTTGGGAAGGGTTATATCTTAACACGCCCCAATTTTCAGACATCTGTGCCTATTGTCACGGCGTGTGCCGATAGGCGACAGCTTTGCGTTGGTATCTTAAATCTTGTTCTTTTTTTTCTTTGGTTCTTTTGACGGCCTCCCGACGACAAACGTGAAGACTTGTGCAAGTACAATTGGGGGGAAAACATTTCTAGCGTTGGTGCAAGAGTTCCGAGCCGAATTATTTTTTCCCAGTTGTTACGTGGGCCTGGATGCCAACTTAGACACTTCTATATAAACCGCGATACATACACTATACATCCGATTTGCTCAATTTTTATGGCATGGAGACCAAATCACTAGGGGGTACAAAATGCTCAATATAATGTTTTCATAAAATATTGATAGGTAACGACGAACGGGACAATCTCCATTCACTAAGCTCATTGTAACTTAAGGTACTGACCTTCGTCTTTATCTTTGTCTCTGTCTCCCAATAGTTGTAGAAATTTTTTTTTTTTGTCAAAAGGTGAAGCGTATGTCGATATCATGCCTTTATCGAGTGACTGCGGCGTAAGTGAAGCGCATTTCATGCTCGCAAATTCATATCCAATCAGACTGAGATCTTGGCACTTATTCATCGCATCAGTTTCTACTTCAGAGCGATCGTTGTTTAGTACTGTGAAACAAGCCTCTGCTACGCTTCTGTTGATCGGCCGTTCATTGATGGCATGGAGCTGTGGCTGCTCGACGACTGAAATCATTAGCTCTGATTTCAACTGCAGCGTTTGGCCAGCACTGTGATTGTTGTCGAGTTTGAAGTCACATTCCGCCTCGTCGTTCAGCTGTACAAATTCTGTACCTCTCGCCGTCAATATTCGTTTTAAGTGATAAATCTCTTTGCGCGCGTTTAGAAGCTGGTTTTTAAGAGATGCATTTTCTCCTTCTGCTACACGCAATTTTTCATCGCTCTTCCGTTTTTGGTTCTCTAACGATCGCAGCGATTCACTCCCCGACTCCAACTGTATACACATGTTTGTCATATTTCATACTGACTGGCAAATGAAAGCGTAGAACAAACATGTAGTAATAGTCAGGGATAAGTTAAGTAGGAGTAGTACTCCAAAGACGACGTTTTTTGAAACTGTACTCGGATTCAGAAATATGTAGGAGTAGCATTACTCGTAAAAATAGACGATGGTGGAGTAACGCTACTCGCTTTTGGAAACGCGTGGCGCAAGTACATGTACCCAAAAGTACTTTTGAGCAGGGCTTTGAAAATCAAACTGCAGTCCTATCGTTAAGAAATGACCAATGAACTTTGATACCCCCCCCCTTCGCCCCGCTCATCAGTAGGCCTACTCCATTTTTGAAAGGCGTATAAGTCGCACTACTCCTGTTTTATAAGCACTAGGATTAACGCTACTCTTACTTCGTAAAAGCTATAGACTGAACTCTGGTAATAGTATACCGTATCGCTTTGTATCGCGTTGTTAATAATAGCGGTATTTTAATTCGTTGACTAGTCAACATCACACATCTGAGTGTAGCGCGCTGAGGTTTGGTATCAAAAATGAAGCATAGCCCCATCTCAGGAAATTGACTTAGATTGCCGACTCTGTTCGTCCCATCTATTTATTTATTTACTTTATTCAAGCAGCCGCTGAGCACACACATTTTAAATTCTACTAATATCTCCTCAAAAGATTGATACGAAACTTGACACAGAGTATCCATAAATAAATGTGACGGATTTCGGCCAACAAAATTTGACAAATTATGATATCTATATTTTTTATTAGCTTTAACCGAGTGATGTTTGAGCCTCAATGCTTTTTCATTATCTCCATCTTACATACGACTTTTAAAACTACAAAATGATCATCGAATAATATCTTCAAAACTGAGCAGATATGGCCATGTTACAAACGAAATGAATGACGAGGCCTCGTGGACTGGAGGATTGGGGAGAGGTCGCGGTTAGCGGCTGGCCCCCTCAAAAAGTGCAGAAGACATCAGCGTAAAATTTAAATATTTGATTAAATTACTAAAAATGTTCTTTTACTTACAAAGTGGTAGATAATTATGGGGCAAGGCGTTGAGAGGGAAGGGGGTCTTGTGTGATATCCGCCTAATAGCAAAATAAAGGTATATGTTCCAAATTATACGTTTAGAAAGTACTCAGATTTTCATTTCATTGCCAAAGCGGACGGGGTGGCGTGGGCCTTTCTAATACATCATTGGCTTGGTTTCAATAGAGTGAAGAAAATGCTGCATTATCGTAAAAATATGCCCCAAAGCCGCAAAGCCGAAAAGCTGAATTTAAACTAAAATATCCGACAGGAGGTTAAACCCCCTGTCGGAGGAAATAAGAGAGGCAAACTAAGAATATATGTGTTCGAATTTTGTAATTAACAGCATGACTAATTTTTTTTACATATATGTTGGTTTAATAAGGGCGTTTGGGATTGGAACGCAGGAGATTTCTGTTGGCGGGGCTTAAAATGTGGAAAAAATTTCAAACTTTCAAATTTCACCATTTTTCAAAATGATAAATATTCAAATTTTACTCGTAAAAGTAGTCGATTCGGTGAGAACGTCGGGCACGGCGGCGGTTAGGGAAGGCCCCTCTATATGGCCCCAAATTTTAAGAGAAGAGGTTCAAAATTGATTTCAGTGAACAGATCATGAAAGTTTTACCAACAAAAGTTTTCGGTGACGGGCGGGTGGGGGGTTGATCTTCAATTTCAACTTTTAACAAGAATGTTCCAAATAGTTCTATATTTACCAGAAACGAAAATTTTTGAAAGAACGGCGATCGATAAGGGAGGTTTTACCCCTGCCCAAAAATGCGGGGTAACGCTTAAAATACGAGATAAATGCGCCACAGCACTTAGGGATTTTGTATGCACTTTGCAGCTGTGAAGTTATTTATTTGTAGCCCTACTTCTGTAAATTAAAAATTAAACCTTACACATCGATTTCTTAATTTATATTAAAACACGACGTCCCGTGAAACTGCATTTTCAGCTCTCTCTTCTTGCTATTGGTTATCTATGACGTACAGTACAATCAGGTATAGATAGCTTATGCTTTTTGGTACAACGAAAAGACAGATATCAAAGCCAAGAGAATAGACTGAGTCCAAGATCTATGCCTGACATGTCACGCAATCTACACATGAGCTGCCGCTACGATTTAGACCCTACAGGATTAGGCCTATACCGGATCAAGTCGATTTTTGTTTACCTTTGAGTTAGAATCACTACTACCCTAATTTGAGGACGCTCTATCGAGCAGTGTTAGTAGGAACACTCAAAACGGCTTCTATCGTGGCTAACTCGGTGATCTAGGGGCAGAAAGTTAGCCAAAAGTAACAAGCATTTAAGCTGTGGTTGATCAGAACGCTTACAGTGTAATAATGGATCAAGTCTATGCTTATTTCAATGGTGACGTCATCTGAACTGCTCAGAGAAGTAGCACAAAACAGAGGATCAAGTCGACATGAACTACTCCAACCCGAATGAAATGATTGACTTCACGTTTACAATATAATAGCCAATAATGGATCTTCTACAGTTGATCCATTATTGCATCAGCACGTTTCGCTTCTAGTATTAAAATTCAATAGTAGGTTGATCTTAGAAATTGGCTTTTTTGCAACATTTGATCACCTTTCACCGAAATAATTCTTCATTTTGACATCAGAAATGGGATCCTTATATCTTGAAGTGAAATTTGTTCAAAACGCTTGATTCCTGGTCATGTTGTAAGGTTTATTCATATTATTAACATTTTTGCATTTTTCTCCTTTCGAGGTTTGCATGACATGACCCCTTATACAATAGGATCCACAATTTTATGGCCTATCGAGTTTCACGAAGGCGTGAGCTTTTTAAAAAAAACATGTTATTTCATCAAAGATGACTCAAAACTGGCGTTCGAAAATTACCAGTAAACTAAAAAGAAAATTTTCTGATAGATTAAAAATAACCTGTTCTTGTTAAAAATGGAGGTTGGGGTTCAACGCGCTCTCCCAAGCCGAGTCGATGCGAGCGCTGACACAATGCCGAGTATGATCTGAATAAGTTAGCGCTTTTTCAAGCAAACAGATTAGTGTCGAACAGTTGCGGTTCCACATTAATGACAGCTGACCCCACTGTCCAGGATTAATTACGCTACCTAAATTAAGATTTGGCGCCATGATGGAGTCCGAAATTTTCTAGATCGGACGTACATAGTCAAAACGTGATACCCAAGAATGTTTTTAAATGCCATAATCACAAGAATTTATTGCAAGAAAAGTAAAAATTGGCAAATAAAATCAAAACAGCGAACATGTGGCAGTATTTGGCGTCGTGTTGGAGGCTCCAGTTTGTGTTCATATATTGAAATAAAAAATACCCAGTAGAAGTAAAAAACGCCTAAAAATTAAAACAAAATGTGAGAAAGGTGAAGTTCTAAATAAAAAAACTATCGTTAATAATTTTATTCTAAAATTCATTTCTGCAACCCCATCCGCCCTCTCGTTAGTTTCTGCGAAATGAATTGTGAAGTCTTTCTACGGACGCAAGAAATTCTTGGTGTCACACATTTATATTTCTGAAGCCGTGCCCGGGATCGAACGGAGTTAAATTATCAGATTTTGTACTGTCTTATTTGAAAAAAATCACAGTGAATGTGTTTGCGTTTTAATGCATGATTCAAAATCTCTCATGCACGCATAGGTGGCGGCTTTTCATTTAGAGTCCTGGGCAAAAAAATTATCAGACTGACAAATTTTTGCACATTGAACGCATGTAATCGCTCCAGCATAAATAATCCTAAACAAACGGCATAACATCGTACTCGGTCAAATTGTAACCGATTTTCATATATTTTTAAGTCTAAAAAGTCTGCTAAATTTGCAACAAGGTGCATTTATTGCTTTCCAAAGAACTCTAATCCGATTATCGAAAACGATAAATAGTTTTTGTAATAGGATTCATTGAAAACGATGAATCAAAAGCGCTGATTTCTTGTTATGTTAAAAGATTTGATTTCATAAGATATTTCTTGCATGACTGGCGACAGTACTGTTGCTGAGACAGGAAAACTATCCCAGTCACACAGTGATAAGTTTAACTGAGTATGACTCCTGAAACAACAAAAATGAGATCGATACTGTCTGGTTAAGACACGCTTAAAGAGACCGCAGCTCAGTGACTTCATGGTGTTTGTATGTTATTCATAAGCATAGCTGCTACAGCAGAGCTTCCGTAGCAATCTTGTTCTTCTTCTATGCAAAACTCGTGACAATGGACTTCGTGCTGATGTGCGAGTTAAACGTCGAACATTGTGGATATCTTATCAGACGTCTGACATTAAATTTAGCTGAAATGCTTACAACATTGTAAAAACTGGGTAATTTAGAAATTCTATGTCAGAAAATGGACTATTTTTATTTCTAACATTTCTAATGGCAGTGCGAAAACAGGATTAGAATATTTTGGAAAGCAATACATACATTTTGTTCCAAATTTAGTTTTGCTTAGTTGCTGTGAAAAAATATGAAAATCGGTTAACATTTGGCAGAGTTACAGCCGCGTGCTCAGTGCCTTTCTTTTTACATCATGGTCTTCAATGCATCTGCATTTCAACCTCTTCTTTGTGCACTTCGTGAAACTTCTGCAGCAGCACAGTGAAAGAAAATTCACGCATGCGGAAAGTTAAGTTTTCTTCTGCACAATGTCGTGCTACCAGGTCATCCTAAAATTAATTTAAATGTACCTGCGCTTGCAGCTGTTGACACGAGTCACACGTCGTATCCATGTTGCAAGTCGTCAAACGAAATTCAGTCTAGTAATTTATCCTTTCGCCATAGCTCTTTTCAGATTTATCCATCAAAATCAATGATTGTCTGCAGGTTAAGCTACACAGCGGTTTTGTGAGCTTCGCTCAGCTTAGCTCAGCTTAGCTTAGCTCATCAGCAGTCACAGAGCAATCTGCTTTAAATACATGTATATATATAATCAGCCTATAGGACGATCCAAGAACGGATACAGAGGGGGGATAGGGGGATGTATCTCCCCCTTCCACCAGCATAAAATGTTTCTTGTGGTAAAAGTTGATTAAACAGTGGCAGATGTAACAATGAGCGGTGTGAAAATGTGTGATGCATGAAATCTTGTGAAATCAAGGAGAGGATAATAAACAAAATCTAAGAGGAGGATTGTCTGGAAACATGTTTTTTTTATAGATTTGGAGTCGATGTGGCACAGAAAAGCTCATCAGCCGTCAGCACCCCTCCCCTCCCCCCCCCCCCCCCCTACTCGTAAGTTCGTTTCGGAGGCAATATGTAGCAAACGTTGACGATATATATATGGACAAACTAAATCAAACAAGCGTTGCGAGGCTAGTAATTGGCGTACAGGCGTGTGATAAGCACTGAGCAGGCTCGGCCTATGGAGTGCAGCGGCCGATGAGCGGTGTGAGGGGCGGTGACGTACTTAAATGGACTGCTGCAGGATATGCGGGAGTTTCCGAGTCAAGTAAAATCAGTACGTGCTACTACCGAGGGAGATGCCAGAAAAACAACAACCGACTAAACGAATAAGTTTTTTTATCCAATTTCTTTTACTCAAAACATATAAAATGCTAAACAAGATCTAATAGCGAAATGTCTATCAGGATAGACTACCTGCTTGGGAAGGAATAGTTGGCTATGTAGAGATAAGAGAAGGGCCGAAAATCGGATAGCGTTAACACTAGAAGCCCTGAATGGGTCATTTGTGACCCATGGCCGTGTTTCGTTGATCATAGCTCCGGTTTCCGTTGAGATAATTTTCAGATTTTTTGTGACTTTTCCTAAGTTGTTGAGCTGTGTACCCTGGAGGAAAATTAGTTCACCAGTGATATTAGTCTTGAAGATATGACTCGACATACCTAGAAGCCCTGATGGGTCAAAATTGACCAATGACGCATATAACGTGCAAATAGTGAACTAACACTACAAGTTGTTCTCAAATAACCAGGCGCGTGGAGTAGATTTTCTCTCGTAACGCTCGTTGCGTAACGAGAGGAGGGCAGATATCGTAATCGCAAATGTCGCACTGTGACGATTGAGAATGGGCGAGTGGTCGGAAAAAAGCACCCGGAAGACGACTATCATGCGGAT
>JAQIWG010002934.1:0-19092 GCA_034695025.1 Chamaedrilus cognettii | reverse complement strand
CTCTTTTTGTTTAACCTCGTTACTTCACTGATTTGTACTGATTGAGCTTGTAATCTGTCTTGTACTGAAGTAATAAAAGAGAAAAAAAAGACAAAAAAAAGACAATAATTATTGTCTGATTGTTGCCAACTTCTCAACTTCAGTATTTTCTTTATAATTTATTCATTATTTTTCTCTGGTTAACAATTTGCATGCACTTACATGCTGTTGTCCCAACTACCAAGGACAGCAAACTTCTCCTCAGGCAACACAATGAAAGACGACAGTGCCTGCACAACGCAAAGCAAGACTATGGCTAGAATCACAAAGTTCACCCATAACTGAAGCAAATAAATAAATACCTGCATTGACATCAAAAAGTGTTACACTTTATTGCTGCAAGTGACGCATTCAAAAAGAATACAGCACAACTGCAGGGCAGGCAGTACTAGGCATAAAGTAAAAAAAAGAATTCGATTAAGATCATAAGACAAGTTAGACACAGGCATATGAAAAGTTAACAAATAATAAAACTGATAGCAGCAAAGTTAATATAACAACCATCATACATATGATCATTCTAATAATGCACTCAAATAATCAAATCTAAAAACTGAGCAAGAAGACATATTTATTGAAATACTTGCTGATACGTACCAATTTTGATACGTTAATGCTGCGAAGTTGTTCCTGGTCTTTTATCGAGTATATCTTCATAGTACTGTCTAGAACAACAATAATATCAGTGGTTCAAAATAGTTGCATAACGTTTAAACAGAAAAATTAGAGGAACGCCAAAAAAATTATGTATTGACAAATGTACCCATAATTTTCTCACAAGTTATCAATGCCCAAGAATCATTTTATATTCGAATCAAGTTTTCTTTTCTAAAGTACATGACATAAAATTTATAACAATTTAAAGTATTTCAATCTCATTTTTGAACTCAGGTGCCACAAAATAAAGGAAAAACAAACTGGCTGATGCTTGTACCTCGCGAAGTGGAATAAATGCTCTCTCCATTCTCGCTCCAGCCAACCTCCGTTATGACGCTGTTAAACGGAACATCATTCATAATTTCCTTTTTAGTATTTTAGTTTCCCTTTAGTTTTTTAAGTAGTTTTATTTATTTGTTTAGTGACCGTGCGTAGCACAAAGACTATATACAGTCCAGTTCTGTGCAAGAGAGCCACACAGAACCGCTTCCCCTTCGTTAGTCGCCTTTAATGACCTCTCTCGGGGAGCTCTGGGCTGCAAGTTGTTCCCCGACCTGCAGGGGGTTCTTTGAGTCGTATCACAGAATTAAAAGCGTTTATCCAAAAAACTTGTCGTGTTACATTCAGAGGTTCAATTCGAACTAAATTACTTTCAGGTAATTAACTCGTATGTTTGTCTGTAACTCATCAATGCTGGTGCTCATAACGCTGGTGTAACACTTTTAACTTATAACCTTGCAATATACACCTCAAATTCTTAACTAAATAACATTGTTAAATGTGCAACCCAAATGCTGACAACATTGCAATACGTAACTTGTAACCAACTACATTTTATTTACAAAAAGTCTCAGGAATAAAGTAAAGAAAATCCTAAGAATTATTCTTGAAATAGCATCCAGAATTTTTTTTTTATGAACTCTTACTCTTTATGCAGATTGTGCGAGGAGCTTCGCTGCATCTGAGCCAGACTCGTCAGCTCCAGAGGAGCATCACGACTCAGTGGGGACTCAACCATTGGCGACTTGAGCGACTCGTCGACATCTACAGCAAAACAATCATATATACCATACAATAAATTTTACATTTCTAGTAAATACATATATAATTTCTAGTATTTAAACAAGCTGCGAAAATGTCAAAATACAACACATGTATCCGATAAAAGCAAACAATTAAAAAAGATATTGTTAGGATTTTATCCTGTAGATTTGCCTTTATTTGCTTTTATTTTAGTTCTAATAATATCGGCAACATAGCAACCATCCCTCACCTACGATGCTGCTGTTATAGAATGTTCCATTGCATTGTCGTAGCCACTGTCGTAGCCAGCCAGCTACGGTTTAACGTTCATTTAACTGACTGGCTGCCTAGGTATTAGTGGCATGCGGGCATTAATGCGCCGCTATCTGAACGGACAACATCTTATACTGCCTGCCTGTTGTTACTACATCATTCACACCCTCTACATTATACCTGAACATAATACTGCACCGTGTGTCTCGTATACTAAGTAAAACTTCTCACAACACCACTACAAATTAAGCTAGGAGAAAGGAATCTAGTGTGAGGACACTTGCCAGGTCACGCACAGATATTAAGTAGATTGAGAATTGAGTGTTTCTTATGTAAGAAATGCTAATGATTCTATAAATTGGTAGTTAATAATGCATCATGATATGAACTACAAGCCATCACCATCATTTACATCATTTTACACTTTACGTCCACCTTTCCGCGCTAGCACTGGTTGAACGTTTCCAACGATGTAACACCCCCACAACTCTCAATTCTTTGCCATCTCTCTCTTCAAGACAAGACAAGACATTTATTTGCGCAGAAAGTCTCGGCTCCCGACGCAGCAAGTTTCGACTTGTCTTCATGCCTTGCTCCTTCATATTGCTCTCTAGTGCCTTCCTCCAGAGAACCATAGAGAGTCAATGTGACAATTAAAAAAATCAATCAATGCCAAAGAGATTTAAAAATCAATAACTATATATGTAACGATGTCCAGCAATGACAAAATATTCTGCATACTAAAATCATCAAATAATGTTTTTTTTTAATAAACCTTCAACATATATCTACAAATTCTTCATATATCTACGATTTTGTTTTATCATGTACCGTTTTACAGATATTAGGCTTATAAAGGTTGGCATTGTATTTCAAATTGTCTTTTAAATTGTCATTTTATGATCGATTCGATTTTTAATTGTATCGTAATTCTAGCAGTATTACCTGTATTTATTAAAAATAAAATAAAGTAAAATTAATCCATTAATTATCTACAAATATATAAATGAAATTTAAATGTATTTCAAAATTGCCCATGCATATCAGCAATCGCTCAAAGTCACCAGCATCATTCACTAACGGTAATTCTCACGATACGGTGCAGAAAAAATCCTCAAAAGACATTGCAAACCTAGCCGAAGATCGTGCAAGTCGGGCGATAGTGGTGAGGTGGGGTCTACATCTGGGACAGCAGGGGCGGCAGCGATGGTTCGGATCGCGATTCGCTGCGGGTGTGGTAGAGCAAAGAGCTGCTTGGGAGTCTGACCAAACTCAGAGATCTGCGTCTCCAGAGAATGTCGCTCAGAGGCGTCCGTCACACTAAACGCATCCAACCAATGCACTACACGCAACCAATGCACATAATGCAACATTTATCACACCTTAGGACAAAGCGTTGTGACTGAGTGGTCTAAGTCGCAGAGCTCGGATTACGGGTTCGACAGCGCGTCGGTTCAAATCCTGGCCGTGACAAAGATTTTGAGTCACTTTGTGCACCCTTGGAAAGGTGATTTAAACCGTTGTTGTTGTTGTTGTTTTAGCCTCTTGCAGGGAAGCCCCTTGCTGGGAAAAGGCGATGCCCCATTTCGCCAGCTGATGGTCGCTGGTGGTGGTTCCACCGTATCTGGTAGGCATCGTAGGAACACTTGTGGCTGACGAATTTAAACTACCGTTGCCAAAGGGTGCAAGAAGTGACTCTAAAATCTATGACGCGACCGGGACTCAAATCGGCAACTGCCACACCTGTAATCCGAGACCACGACCTAGACCCCTGGGCCACAACGCTTCGTCCTGCCCTATGGTGGCAGCAGGGGCAGGGCTGCCGAGCACAGTTTAATGTCATGTCCGGGACAAAGATCTACCTACTACTACCAGCAAGGATAGTATAAAAAATAGCTACAGAGAGTTCATGTATAATGACAGTATTCTGTGCTTTGTAAATTATAAAAAAAACATATGGCAAATGAATATAACATTTCCTAGTCTGTAGATGGCAGCCTAATCAGTTGAGTGACAACGTTTAAATTAAAATACAGATCACTACAAACCAGGGGCGTAGCGCGGGGGGGGCATTGCCCCCCCTGCTGGAGTCTCTGCCTCCCAGCTCCCAGAAAAATTACTATTGGCATATGGGCTTGCCACCCCTGCTCCGAGTGGAAATTAAGCTTTTGCTCCCCCCTCCCTGCTCTGAAAAATTTAAATATTTCAGCATCCCCCCCCCCCCCTCAAGCTCGTGAGTTCGATTCGAGGGAAAAAGTGTCACAAACTTCGTGCAGTGAGTAGAGTGCCAAAATGTCTGCCCCCCCTGCTAAAATTCTTGCCCCCCCCGCTGAGAGTGGTCACGCTACGGCCCTGCTACAAACCCCTTCAATCACCAACGTCAGTCTACAAACCAACGTCAGTCAACCCACACAAATGATGCTCACCTAGTCACATCTACTGCACCCTCGTAAGTGAGATGGTAGAAAACTACAATACGCAGCAAAATGCACCTAAATATCATTGTAGAAAACCTGCAGTTTCTAAACATTGTTCAGATACAACTATAGTTTAAAAAATCACAGCCATTTTCGTTTTCGAATTAATACTTAAGTTTTCGGTTTGATTGATACTTCGGCTTGATCAAATTAAGAAATTATAAAATTCATTAATTATATTGCCACAAAAATATTTACAAGAAATCTGAAGGGTAATTCGTAACAAACAAGATAAATCGCAAAAAGAGAGAAAGATAAATCAGAAAAGCAATTAAAATTCTTATTATGCACACGTATTCACTAATTCGAATATACAACAGATGTATCAGTACGAAATCATAATGTATTTAATTATCAATAATAACTATGCTCTGCCCAAGTGGTGGCCGACAAGTAGCCCACACAATTTTCAGAACTTGGGGCATGCAAAGTAAGCAAGCGCTAGAGCTGATCACAATCTTGCTGGTCAAAGAAAGATGAAAAAATAATCTGCATGAGATAAGTGTGATTTTTTTGGGATCTTTTTATTCATCAATGAGCACAAAAGATAACAACATTTCCAAAAATTTATATGCAAGCTAAATGACAGGATAACTTAAGGCTCCCTATAATTCACTAAAAACCATAGTTTGCACTCACTAGGCTCCTAACAATACTTGACGCATATTTTCTCACAATCACCAAAAGTATACTGCATAAGATCAAGACGAGTGAATTGTAGAGAACATGTAGACTGGCATTTGGATAAAGCTCAACCGGATTCGAATAAAGCTCAACCGCGCAGACTGTACTTTCGCATTTTGCCAACCAGCAAGATTGTGATGACTTCAAGCGCTGCCTACATGTACTTTACACGCCCTTGTCTAGTGCATCATTGCAAAACATTTTAGAGAACATCACACACGATTGTGAGAGGTCACGGCCTCGTATCCATTCTGCTTGTAGCCAAAGATCAAGTCAATCCAATGGTGAAGGTGCTTCGAGACGTACTCCGACTCGAGAGCTTCTCTCATCTTGGATACAAAATCCTCTGCGCCTTCAACACGGCAACCACTAATAAATGCAAAGGTAGCAATAAATCATGTAAAGTAGAACCAGGTAAATTTCTTGATATTAGAACAATGTTTTGTTTTGCTGGCTTAGGGACAGTGTGTAGCACAAAGACTATATGCAGTCTGGTTCTGTGCAAGGGAACCCGCACAGAATCGCTCCCCCTTCTTTAGTCGCCTTTTACGACACGCCCGGGAAGTTCTGGGCTGCAAGCCATTTCTTTGTTCCCTGGCCTGCAGCGGGTGTATTTTAGACAGTGTAAAGTTAAAGTAGCAGTGCATCTTAAATGATATTGGAATAAAGAGCAATGCTTAAAGAACTAGTTGGCATACAATTGTGCTGTTAAACAATCTTTTTTAAAAATTTGAATTCAAAACATATGTTGTACCCCTAGAGTTTGGTGAACTGAATTAAATCAACATTAGACTATCTTATAATTATATGCTTTTAACCGTCTCTATGGTATAGATATTTCAATTTTAGGGATTGCATAGGTCTTATTTTATTTATGTTAACAACTAAATGTAACTGTTTAGAAACTGTAGGCTATCTGACATCAATGAATCTTCATGTACCGGGTAATCTAAAAGCCGTAATTTAATTTGAACTGTGACAAATTCTTTAAAAAATATGTTGCAAAATATCTCAACAAGTAGGCTATCTGACATCAATGAATCTTTGTGCATCGGGTAATCTATAGATAAATCATAATTTATATTGGCGAAGCGTTGCGGCCGAGTGGTCAAAGTCGCGGATTTAGTATTGCGAGTGTGGCGGAGAGTCTGTTCGAACCCCGGCCACAAGATTTCGAGTCACTTCGTGCACCGTCGACATAGGCACTTAATTTTGTCAGCCCTGCGAATAATCGTCCATGACGGCGGAGTGCAGTCAAGAAGTTGAAGTAATTTAACTTGAACTGTTAAAAAATCTTTAAGAAATATGTTTTAAAATATCTCAACAAGTCCTTACTGGCTGCCCACGACGGTAGCTCCACATCCCCCACTGGGCGGCCATTTTGTTTTATTCCAAGATCCAGTGAGAAATAGTTAAGCAGAAACTTTCCATCGGAATCATAAAACTCTGGAATGAGTTCCTTGAAGTCCGACAGGCTTGTGCAGACATTCCGGTAAGTATCGGCCACGCTGGAATTATTCAATACTTCATTGATTTTGCTGCATTCCAGTAAAAAAAAAGCTAAAAACGGCTTCAAAATAGCGCAATCTTGCCAATGCATTTTAACTAAATTATTCGACTATGAGGCAAATCTTCAACACTGCAAGCACTTTTTTTTTCAATGTTGTATTCCTTAACTATAGCAAAGTAAATCGCTAGAAATGCCTTCTAAAGATTTCACCTCAGCAAGTCGGGGAACAGACTTGCAGTACAGAGCTCCCAGGGCAAGTCGTAAAATGCAACTAAGGAAGGGGAAGTGGTTCCGCGGTGGCCCTCTTACACAGAACCGGACCGTAATAGTCTTTGTTACTACACACAGTCCTTAAAATTCAACCCCACCACCACCACTTTAACAGATGACTCTGTTAAGATGACACTTAGATGCATATCATAGTACTCTCTTCCTTCGGTGACCGGGGTGACCTGAGCCACAGCAATGGACATGGCATTGGGCTGGTCAGTCTGCGTCAATGGTGCAGCTTTTGCTACTCTTTGCTATTTAAGTGCTTATCAAGGCATTTGTCTTGCTTTTCTACTAATTTTCAGTCGCCAGGAGGCGCAAAATTCATATTTTTAAAGAAGCCATAAAACTTGTCAAAATTAGTACAAAAATAAACAATGTTTAAAGTAAAAACATAAAAAAGTGCATGAAAAAAACAGAAACAGTAAAGTGCCTAGCTACACAGATATAGTACAGTTGTTTATCTTTCTTATTTTCTTAGCAATGTCTTTGATTATGAGAGACGTTCTAATAGAATATACTTTGTTTTCTCAATCAATTCAATTTTTTTTATTTCTACAATAAATAAATAAAAATTACAAAGCAAATAAGAAGAAATAGGAACCTGTTAAACATGCGGTCCGGGTGATCAAACCGTCCGTTTTGCAAGCAGAGCATATACTCGGGAGCTTCAACATATAAGGAACAAATTCCGAACATTGTATGGATTTTAAATAGATTTAATACTAGAGGCAATGAAAGTACTATTACTCCAAATAATGAGATTAAATTAAACTCTTTCAATGCAACTTAAAATTTGAACTAGATAGAATTCACATTATCTGGTGATGCCAAAAAAGGTACAAGGATTAAAAGTTTGAGATTCTTAACGTTAAACTAAATGAACAGACAAAATAAAAATTGTATTTCTATTGCATAGATTTTTCACTAATTGTACATAAGAAAATTGGAGGGCCGGGAGGGGTGAAGGAAGATAGCGGAAGGTTCTGCGAGGGCGCTACAACATCAGTAATGATGGCCGGCGGAAAAGAAGAAAGAACTGTATCTATCAAATAGAATATGCTAATTTACCTGCTCTTGCAAGATAGAACAAAACATGGCCGGGAGTCGAGTAGTGAGAGCCGTACAGAAACTTTGGCTCCGGCATGTCAGCGTAACGCTCCTATAAATATAACATGCAGCTACTAGCAACGTACGAATCAATATAATTTTGAAAGATCTGCTGCATCTGCGACAATCAAACTTCATATTAAACAATAAACTATCGGCTTTAAAGTTCATATCGTCATCCGGCCCCATAATTTATGGTATGCGCACAAATGCCAGATCTCAAATTAAAAGCTATCAATTAATAACTATCACAATATTTCTAAAAAATCTAAATGTAAAAAAAGTTCATTGATTCTAATAAATAGATTTGTCCTCACCAACAGTTTCTTTAACCTGTCTTCATTCAAGGCTCCAATTGGCTTCGTAAGATCGCGAAAGCTGCACGGATCGTCCAAATCTTTAAAAACACAATAAAATACGGGTAAAATTGATTCAAGAACCTTCCCATACCATTAAATTGCCACAGCATTAAATATACTTTAGCCTACTCCTGATGACAGAATCATGAATTAGCCAAAAATTTCTTAATTTGTCATTTTTCGGATTTTGGTTAAATTACAAGCCTACCAGCAGCGCAGAAAAAAGATAAAAAACATATCAAATTTAACCAGATAAAATGCACATATAAACACAAAAAAAATAAGATAATATGCACGCAATAAGCAGCACTGAACCTATGCATAATAGGATAGATATCAAGATTTAGGCCCAGCTGTTCAATAGGGAGTTAATTGGAAGTTAATTGGGAGTTATTTGGTTTTAAATAATCATAGAACAAAAATGACGTCACGATCCAATCAGATCCCGCAAACTGGATCCAGGATTGTTTGAATAGCACGCCAATATTGGGGAGTTATTCAAATAATCCTGGATCGTTCAACTATGGCTCAAATAACTCTCTATTGAACAACTGGGCTTGAGTAAGCCCATTTGAAGCTGTAATGTCACTGAAAAGCCTATGTGGCAGATCTCATACCCAGAGATGAGCTCGTGTAGTCGGAAACGACCCAAGGAAAGACTGGGTATTGAGTCAGGTCGTTGATGCTCCTATCTGCCATGCTATCAACAAACAGCAACCAAGCTTATTTGACCACCACGAATTCATTCGTCACATTCATGACTCAAAATATGTTACTGAACATAGATTCTGGTACAGCAAGACATTGTTCATCTATACATTGGGTCATTTTAAGTCCACGGTGTTACGATTGAGTTGGAGTTGAGTTAACGCTTGAAAAGTTAGATTCGCATTCGTATTCGCATTCGGAATGGCATTAGGATAGAATAACGTTTTGTGCTGTCTGTCTTTTTTGACATTCACGTTTGGTGGATTGACACGAATATTAAATTACGAATAATTATTAATACGAATATATTCGGATTCCAAATGCGAATATCAATGCGAATCTAACTTGTCAAACGTTAACTCAACTCCAACTCAATCGTAACATCATGGACTTGAAATGACCCGTTCTAGTTACGCCATTATTATCCTACATACGCTAAGTTGCATATCCAGTATCCACCGCGGTCCTGGCCTACCCTTGTTTCCTACATCGTGTGTCCCGCGCGCGGTGCTAAATTTTGCATTATAATTCTTCACTTGTTCGTTCTTCATTGTGCAATGAATATAATACTGTTGGGCCAATCATCGTCTGGTAAACCCTTATATTAGTTTGTTTTGCACTAAGTCAGATTTTGAGTTCCACACAGTGATAAAAAACTACAGATGCCAACCTATGTTTCTCTTGATATTGTCTTGATGTCTGCCTTTTAGGATTCTAACTGTGACACCGTTGTTCCTAGATAGATGTCCATAGTCAGTATGATACATATGATATAGCATAAAAATTGCATGCATATACGATGATAAAAATACATGCATACACGTAAAATTAAACCGTAAAAAGGGAGATGACCTGTTGAGATACATGAGATAGTCAAAATTTGAGACTGTTCCATTTTGCCAACGATAGGTCACATGATCCTGACCGGGGTCCTCCAGTTTTATATCTGAACACAGCACTGCGCTGATGAATTTTACATGGAGCTTATGAAATAATTGCCAGAGAAATCAAATACATTTGCAAATCAAAAAACACGGTTATCGGAAGATGAACTGATCAGCCCACACATGTATTTCAAAATTAGCACGTCGTAATCAGTCAATTTCTGAAGTGTATCTAGTATATACTTAAGCTACACTTAGGATGGATTCTATAGACATACCTTTACGCCCGACTAAGCAAAGTTCTTGTTAAGGAATGGAATATAACGGCAGCCCTTGACTGCCATTCGAAAAAACTTGCAAAATATTTATCAGTAAAAAATAAAATTAAAATTTCCACAAAAAATGAGGTTAATTTGAATTCAGTTCAAACAAAGTTATTTTACTCGAAATCTATGACGTCATCTTAATTTTATGATGTCTTATATCAATTCAAACGGACAAAGCGGGATGATAATTAAATGATTAAATCTATCACCCCAAAGAGTTATTTTAAATGGCAGTTAAGAGCTGCCGTGAAATTGTCTCCAAAGCTAAGGTAAAGGTAAAGATAGGAACAAAGGAACGACTATAGAATCCACTCTAAACATTTTGTACAGCATACAATAAGCAATAGGCCTACTTATGTCAAATTCAATATTCACGAAATAGCGGATCGTAGAAAAAAGTTGGTAGGCTAAAGCTAAATTAAAATAGAATCACTATTACACGAATACACGTACAAAATGTACAATGCAATAAGCACCCCTAACCATATTTAAATAGCTAGCCGCATGTTAATACAAAACGACAAACTGAAATATCCCTTACATATAATATAGCTTAGTTTTATAAAATGATCGTTAGATTTACTAACCAGGTTGTTGAAGCAGTTTCTCATACAACTCGTTTCTGTTCTCCTCACTGGTCAGTGCCAGGTATAAGTGAGGGACTCTTGTCCGATGATTGACCGTACAGTATATCTCCAATCCCTAGCGACCGAAAGCACAAGAACCAGTCGTACACAGACCTATATTAACTATCTCAGCAAATCGTGCCAAATACACAATTTTAACTTGTCTATCGAATATAAAAATTCAATCAACAGTAATGATTTTTTTACATGATATAAGCATAAAAATTAAATTAAAACAGTTAAATATTGGCTATCAGAATATCCACAGCATCGATTCATCAAAACACCTCAAACTTTGCTGATTACAATTTGCACGCAGGTTTCTTATGGACGTGAAAAAAAAATTCAAGGGATTTTCAAAGGACCTCTTCAAGGACTTTTCAAGGACCTTTTAATTACCCAAGATGCTCATCACCAAAAATATTTACTGATTTGATCTACACAAAGGCCTAAAACAATCAGCACATCATCAATATAAAATTCATTATCATAAAAAAATATTTCATATTAAATTGCTTTTAACATCAAAATGATTAACCGAATTGACAATATTGCTCAGATTACCTCGTGCCTGAGAAGGAATCGCCTCTTTATCACACGCCTGATATCTGATAAGCGAATCTTGGCCATGAGAACCTGATCGTATTCAAAACCAAATGAATAGTAAAGTCTAAAATAATTTCAATTATTACATCAATTGTCTATAAAAGAAAGATAATGACAATTAAAATCTAATCAATCATTTTCAAGTCATTAATAAAATATAGCTTATCAGTTGCAAAGTTCAATCACTAGAAGAAAAACATGGAAAGCTGAGTGAAAACTATGTCAGCATTCCGTTCATAATAGGGTATCACCTATCAGTTCGATACTGCATGAATAATTTTTTCAATTACACAAAAAAATCAATATCTTAGTTATACTTTAATTAATTATGTAAACCTATAATATTTTAATTTATCTATTATCCGATTTCCCATATTAAATACAATAGTATAAACGTCAATAGAATCGAACATACACAATAAAAGCAAGAGGCCATTGCGTATAAAACAAAATAATAAAATAAAATATCGAAGAGATGTAACAAATTAATTAATCTTTATAAAAAAATATATATATCTCAAAATAATTTATATCTTGAGCAAGTTGTAAAAAAAAAAAATTGTTCTAAAAGAAGCCATCGATCTTTTTGTTTTGTTTTTGTATTTTAGGGATTGCGTGTAGCACGCAAAGGCTACATATAGTCCGGTTCTGTGCAAGGAAGCCCGCACAGGTCCGCTCCCCTTCTTTAGTCTCCTTTTACGACAAACCCGGGGAGCTCTGGGCTGCAAGCCAATTCTTAGTTCCCCGGCCTGCCATGGATCGTCTGCAATGCAATAACCAGTGTACCGGGCCGTAGTCGTTGAAAGGCTGGAAGTAGAGTCGAGCGTCGGTGAGCATCAGATACCCGGGATTGGTGACCAGGGGCGTCACTTGAACACACTGCATCTCTGCAACGATCTTCTCGTAATAGTGCTCCAGCCTGCTCAATCATCATCATCATCATTTCCGTTTTATATCCACTTTTCCGTATCAACACAGGTTGGACGTTTCTCATGAAGAGACTCCCCCACAACTCTCGATTCTTTGAAATCTCTCTATATAAGCTTCACTCCTTCATATTGCTCTCTACTGCCTTCTTCCACGTTTCTTCCCCCTCCCTCTTCCAACGATCCCTTCGACCTTAATACATCGGCATGCAAATACCCAATCTTCCTCATTCATGCGTTCCACATGTCCAAACCACCTCAAGAGTGCGCCGGGAACCTAAGCAAGTAAGTAAGCTCAATATAAGAAGGAAAGAACTACAACTACCAGATAAAACTGAACTGAGAGCCTACCCGAAGGAAAACTACACCTATTGACTACCTATCACTTACATGCATTTGGACATTATAAAAGACGTTTTAAATTCTATGCTCGCCGTTTGTGACTCCTCGATTACTTCTCGCTGCCTAAAGCAGATTAAACCTAAAAAAAGATAATATTCTACATGTGCACCAATATTAATACAAATGTAATTCATATACCAAGAAAAACAACAAATATTCTATGATGTAATATAATAATAAAATAATAAAATATAATATTTAAATATTTAAACAGAATTAACTTAATGTGTTTGGATCTGGCATAACAAAATGAGACAAATTCAATCTTAACATTAATATCTCCCCCCCCCCCACCCCTCCCCCCAACAAACACATAAAAATAACTGATGCAACTATTTTCTGTTATATTGTCCCATCTTCCCTAGTCATCTCCCCTTCACTAGTCCCTCCTTTTCAAGTCTGGGAAGCTCAGTCTATGATCTTAAATCAATGTGGAATTCAAACTAATTCAAGTTTATTCAATCATTTAGCAACAATCAAAATAAAATACCAACTGATCGCTTTTTTTGACATCTATTCTGCTAATGTTCATGTTTTTACACGGGTTTAGTAGTTTGCACCGTGGTGAGGAATGCTGGAGCTGGGTTATTCCTGCCTTATGCCCTTCCTTATTATAGTCGCCAGCGCCGGGACTTAAACTCGGGTCTTTCGGACTCGCGTCGGACGCCTTAGCCGCTAGACCACTGCGCCTCGCTGTATTGGCGCGTTCATGTTCGCTACCAGCTAGGCTAAAAAAACGCATGCGCGATTAAGTTCTTGGAACTTTTTTCAATGTGCCTTTAAACCCTTTGTTGTTTTCATTATTAATAATTTTTTGCTTTTTTGTCCAGTTCCTTTTTACTCGTCCTTTAGCAACTGCTTTTAAAAGTTAAGCAGGGCTGTATGTCCGTACGGAGATTTTTGTTTCTCCTTTGCTTAGTTGTTTTAGTTAGTTTAGTTTCTTTGCTTACTTGTCCTAATTGTTTTGCCCGATTGGATACCAAGTATTTATTCCAAAACTACTATTATATAATAGTATTGATCCCACTTAAAGAAGAAGAAATGCGCCGTGGCCGCGGCTTCCGAAATACTTAATTGTCACTGTTTGGTTCCTTCCTTCCTTACCCTGAGTTCTTGTTTGCATTCTTTTCGTGGCAAACATCACGGCAAAGTAATAACAAAATTTGCGCTTCTTCTTTTTCAATGACAGATATTAATTATAAGAGAGGCAGGCACCCTACTACAGCAGTAGGTAAGCCTACCAATAAAGGTTATAATAGGCAACAGGCCTACTACATGTATGCCCCGCAGGGGTCTCTACAGTGGTCAGTGGGCCCCACAGGGGCCTCTGGGGGCGGTAAGAAAGTCCCGCAGGGACTTTCTTACACTCCAGGACGTCAGAGATGGATGAGGAGGTAAGAGGAGGGTAAGAGGAAGGACGGGATTTTGAGGTTAAATAGTTATTTAATCGCGTGCAACGTCTTTATTAAAAATTAATAATAGTTTTGGTCCAGTGCAACGTTTTTATTTAAACATTGAATGAATGAATGTTCAATAAACTTGAAAAAAAAGTCATGTCTAAGCGTCATTTCAAGTCCATGTGTTACGATTGAGTTGGAGCTGAGTTAACGCTGGACAAGTCAGATTCACATCCATATTCACATTCGGAAAAACATTCGGATACAATAGCTCTTTTTGCTGTCGTCTGTCTTTTTCGATATTCACGTTTGGTAGGCCCTACTAGCTGGACTGAAACGAATATTAAATGACGAAAATTAATACGAATATATTCGGATTCCAAATGCGAATATCAATGTAAATCTAACTTGTCAAACGTTAACTCAACTCCAACTCAATCGTAACACTGTGGACTTGAAATGACCCTATATCATAATTGTTTAAGGATTGGGACAATTAAATCTCTCTGAGGAGTACAAACCGAGTCTTGTCAAACTTTCTTCGTGACAGCAGAGAAGTAACAAATGTAGATACCTGAGAAAACAGCCAGATTTTAATAGTCAAGCACAATAGATCTATGCAATTGCAATATCTGCATTTGTTAAACCAATTTGGCTTAAATGCCTTCACAAAAGAAAGAACTACTTGCACATTTACTGACTGCAGCATTCTCAAATATCTCTTATTGCCTAAAACGCCCACGTAACTAAAGGAGCTGAGACATGAACCATTATCCAGAGAGGGTTATAGTGCCCGCACACCTTTCGGTCAAAACAGAGGAGTTCAAAGTGGCGTTTGCTTGATCGAATAGGCACGGTACCGCTAGGTGTGCGCGTTGTACGACAAACAAACGCCAGCCGCCGTCGTTAAGGTCACTGTGACCTTAATGAAAATAATGCCGCGTGCAGCATTCGTCGCTAAGTGATGATCACGTCAGGTCTGCGCGTCAAGACAAACAACTGCAGCAGTCGGCGGCTTGATGAGTTCTCTAAGGACTTGAGTCTTTAACGACAAAACTTCATTCGTTTTGACCGAAAGGTGTGCGGGCGCTTTTAGAGGATTTCAGTCATAAATACTGTGATGATCGCACGAGCTATGACATATAGCTTAGTTCTCGGAGTCTTAGTCTAATATTTGCAAAAAAAATATGTAGAAACTAATTATTCTGATATATTCATAAGCTCACTAAATTATATATTGTAGCAACAAGCGGATATGGCTGATTAAGTCGGGTTGATTCCAAGCAGAGCTTTATTTGCCAGTCGCCGAAAAATTATTTTGGAGCAGTTGGCGCATTTTTTTCCCATTTGGCGAAAGCCCTTTTTGTACTGATCGAAACAAACTGTACTCGAAAGCGAATTTTGTACTGATCCTTCATTCTTAGAAGCTCAATTAATGGCTCTATGGTGACAAACAGAGCAATAAAATTGATATATTCCAGTGTTACCAAAGGGAACAAAGTGTAACAAATTTGGCGAAAAAAAGTGAGGCCTGGCGAAAAATAAACTCTTTTGGCAAATTTTTGGCAAATTCTTTTCAAGACCCAGATCAGGCCCGGATTCCACAACATTTATATAGAACAATACGCACAGACTAAAACTGAGATCGTCAGTTCGAAAGAAAGCGTGTCAATTTCACATAAGGGGCCGTAGTCACCATAGTCGCGACTGCCTAGCTCGAGCGAGTTTTGCGGTGGCTCCAGCTAAATGGCCAATGTTGTGCGTGCGTTTTTGGATGGCGTGACTTCAAACCTTGCTAAAGCTAGGCAGTCGCGTTATGGTGACTACGGCCCCAGATCCTAATCATTATCGGTGCATTTGGTCTTGTCAGATTTGAGCTGGGATGACTTGAGGTACTCACCATGTAACGTCGTTCAGTGGCATTCAGCTTTGAGGCTCGGTGCAGCTGACACATGTGTGGAAGACTATCCTCCACTTTACTGTGCACCAGACTGAACAGATACTGCTTCTTCTCCTACAAATAGACTTAACAAATCTAGACTCAAGCGGTTCATGAAAACCTCCAGACCAAAAGGTGTAAGATGCAAGCAAGTGTGCACTGTGCAGAGTTAATGGATTCAACAATATGCTTTGGCATACATAATTACACAAGAGTATGGTAGCATTTAAATTAATATGTACAATTATTTATTTACAGTGCGGAATAGCTTCACACAACAAAATAAAATTAATCATATTTTACATACAGACGACACACATTACGCACGTTCAAGCACACACTTTGATTTAGTTGCAGATAAACCCATTTTTAGTTGCATAACCCAGCACATCCAACTAATTAGAAATAGCCAATAAATGGTCAGGGATACACTTATTAAGAATTTGAAGAATTTTTTTCCCATTTTGCACACGTATTTTACTATATAACTCCTAAATTTGAATGATTACAATCAATGTTAATCAAATATTGCCTTTTTGAAGACGTAGGCCCTCATGACATTATCACGCTTCATTTCAATGCACTGTTCGGCAGCAAGCACAAAATTTGTCGAGTCACTGCCAAGTCTACAACGACAATATTCCAATATTTGTGCCCATCATTGATGTAGGTCACGAGATTATTCAAAAATTTTAATCCGTTTTTATATTTAGCAATATCATTGCAATATATTATTTTACATACACACATATTTGATCGTGAATGCGAAGCAGTAAAACACAAAATAGCCAGAGGAAGCTTGTATACACGATAACGTAGCATATAAATGTCATTAATTAATGCTAGATATAAAATCATCCCATATATTATACTCAGTGGAGCATACCTCGTAGTCAGTGGTCCTTTCCATTTCTCCAATGTCGTAATTTCACTGTATGGAAACTAAAAAAATCACATTAACAAATGCAAGTATAATCCAAAGAATTTGGTGATTAGACCACAAATTTAACGACTAAATTTACAGAATTCGGTATCTTCACCCTATCAAAACTCAAAAGTACTCTTTCACTTACTTAAAATCAGTCAGTACAAACATTAACATGAAACACGTCTGAGTTCATGCTTTAGTATTTAACAATACCGTATATCCTTTGTAACACTATTTCAATTAAGTAAAAATGACATTTTATTCCAAAAACCTATATCTATAAATCGTCACCGATTAAGACCAACATGCACTTAATCAAATTGTAATGCAGGACAATTATTTACCCTCAATATCGGCAATGCTCGGTCTGCTGGATCAAAGAGAAGAGATTTTGTACAGACTTTGAATTGACCTTTCTGACTCCTGCAGTCAAAGAGCAGCAAGAATAGTGAATTAAATGATAGCTAATAACTGAGTAGACTTCTATTATCACAGAAGAGAGCGTACATTTATAGGCATGACTATTACGCATAGCACTATACAAATTTAATGCGCCTAAACTACAACAGTAGTTGTTTTTACAAAATATAAATAAACATACGACACATCAAATGTATGACCTCGATCAAAAAGTCCTATTCGTATCCACTACATAATTTTTCGCACTATTTCACAAACTCTATCGAATTCCGTCCATTGATCCAAATCCAATAATTCATTATCAAGTTATTACAAAAATTGCTAATATTCATCTATCAAGAGCATGCGAATTAGATAGGCCTCAATTTTAAGCTGCACACTTTCAATCATAGAAAATTACACATCAAAGAAATGTTTAAGCTGGTAGGCAGTGGTAAGCAAAGTCCAAGGGGTCCAAGAGTGCAGGGAGGAGCTGGGGGCCCCGAGCCCGAGTGTTATTATTTCCATTCATTTCCTAGCAGCAATACCAGCACTTCAAATTGTTCAAATTGGTTGAATCGATTAATTATGATACATCACATGAAAATTGACCACAAGTCTCTTCACAGTTAAGCCGCAAACTACCTTTAAACGACACCAGGGTCCAAAAATTTAAAAATGACTTATTATTTTATTGTTCGTAGGCCATCGGTACATCTGGGCAAAAACTAAAAATCGCAAGAAAGCGTCTACAGCCAAAAAAATTATAGCTACCAACATTATAGCTAGAATTATGCCTAGTTCAACTATCGTTGAGTGAGTAGAGCAACTGCAGCAGATTGAGAGAAAGATTACTGCAGCAAAGCTTCCTTTTCTGAAATTCCGTATGGATAACAGATAACCATCAAATCTTTCAAGTAGATCTCTCCAGGCTCCAGCAACAGAAGAGAAAATCTGGAATGCAAAATGAATATCTAGAAAGCACCGGAAAATATAGTGGTGTCAAATTTAAACAGGCTTATGCATCAACATTGTTTATATTGCCTTGCTTTATAATTGTAAAAATCGATAAAATCGTATTTATATAATAAACGTGTATATATTCAAAACGAATTACTTAAAATCACTCGGTTTAAACTCAAATATAAATGGATAATGAGCTATTCATCAGCGGCAGCACATATCAATATTCAAGCAACACTCAAAATCTCAAATAGAAGAGGCCTGCAATTTTGTCCTAAACCTCATCCACCTCCTAACTTCTGGACGAAAATTCTGTAAAATTGAGGGTTCACACTGTATTTTAAAATATTAAATGCGGTCATTACCCCTAGACCCATTTCTAAAATAATGAAGCACCATTTTAGATTACATCTTATTATAATTGTTCTCATAATCAAAATTATGAGATCTAGCTTAGTCAGTAGCGGTGTGGGGTGTGCCATCATGGGGTCGTCCATTTATTATGTCACCACTGGGGGGGGGGGGGTTGGAGGTCTGGTGACGCTTGGTGACGGGGGTGGGGGGGGGAGTCTGAGGTCTGGGGACG
>JAQIWG010002933.1:0-19094 GCA_034695025.1 Chamaedrilus cognettii | reverse complement strand
CATCATATCAAGCATTATATCATATCAAGCATTATATCATATCAAGCATTATATCATATCAAGCATTATATCATATCGAGCATTATATCATATCAAGCATTATATCCCATAAACTATGTTCCACCAATAGCACTGACATAGAAAATCGTCGCTCTGAGTTCAATTTTATTGTTCATTAGACTATGCAACTTAATAGTTAAAACTTAAGATTGCAGTAACAACAATTATAGTTTATTTTGCAAAGGGTTAGAGAAATATTCTGCGATTCATATTTTGTATTAAATGCGCGCATCAAATACGGAACAAAATATTTTAATGCAAAAATAGAAAATTAATTGCGCACTCTGCTTTTGTACTTACGTAGGCCTAATGACTATGATCACAATCTTGAAATTACACTATGGCCTACGGACAAAGAAGGCTTTTCGTTTCACATTTTCTTAATGATATATTGGAATGCAAAATGAGAGATTTTAAGCTTTCACGATATTCGATATAAATTCGAGTGGGTATTTGAAATTTGAAAATCATCTACAGCTTGCGTTGCCTATGAAAGAGGCAGCCGGGTTCCACATGAGCCAGAGCACAACTCTATCTAGTATCCAGTTCGGTAGGTGTTGCAACACGGCGGCCAGCAGCGCATCGCTGCCCACGTAGTAGACAGACTTGGGACGCGCGGAGAAGAGCGCACGCTCGTGCGCATGCGCAATGAGCGCCACGTCAGGCGACATGACGCCACAGCTGCGCTTCGCCGCCCACATTGCTGTAAAACATAAACCGGGATTTCAGAATAGTCTCGTCCATTCGGACCAATTACTTTCTTATTCATTAATGTCTAAATCGATTAATTAATTTCAAAAGGTGTATAATTATGTATGCTTCATGGTTTAATTCGTGTTGAACACTGGCAACAGAGATTCTCTACATACTCTGGCTCTGCATATAGGACAGTTGTGTTTTTAAATGTCATTAGGAGAGTCTACTTTTCACCACGTTGCAAAGCAACAAATCACATCACTGAGTTTCATTTCTAGTCACATTACGAGTATATTCAAATATATTAACAAATATTCACATCGTAACTACATGTGTGTAGTCACAAAATTATCCACATTGTCGACAAATCACACTGGCCTGTGTAATAGTGCAATATAATTCAGACCCATGCGTGTCAATTATTTGAACTATGCCAGCAGGGACAAAAATAATTCGTCGCCTGTACCGCGTTCAATGTAGTCCACGCTGTAGCAACGCCTCAGTTGGGCGTCAGTACGCAGCCACAGCTCCTTCATTCTACGCGTGACGTCATCGTCTAGACCCGCCTCCGCGCAAAACGCACCGGGAACTACTTCCGACACACTGATATTCATACGCGCCTTCTCACGCCTAACAAGAAATAACAGCATTATGAGGATGTTCATTGTTCCAATGCACTGCACAGAATGTGTTGTACAACAAGACAGGCTTATGGAAACGACCACCAATGGTTTGCAAAAATAGCTTTAGCCTATCTGCTACATAGGCTTGCTGAAAAAGCGATCATATTATCTATCATTCAACGAGCAACCATAACAAAATTATAACACAAATCTTTAAAATGGTATCACTAGATCCTTGGCAGAGCCAATATTAGATAAGCAGCCCAGTAACACGTAGCAAAAAGTCTTCATATACTGTTTGTATATGGAACTATATTAAAAATGCTATATCTCCCACAGGCTACATCAAATATTGAATCCCAGTTCCTTTGCACTCACCCCCCCCCCTTTCCTGTTTAGACTAGGAACCCACACCAGGCACAGAAATTGTTACCATTTTGTGAATCTGTGTCAACCTTTAGGCCTATACAAAATAATTAATGCGTCATCCTGCAGACAATAATTCAAATAGTATGATAATGCATGCATTGTAATCGCATAATTATTCGCTCCTGTCTACCTGAGAGCATCCGTCCAGCCGTGCACCGCGAACTTGCTCGCCACGTACGCCGGGTTGCCGGGCAGGGCCACGTGACCCGCCTGACAGGAAGTGTTTACGACGCGCCCGCGTGACGTCATCAGCAGCGGCAGACACGCGTTCGTCACGCGCACCATGCCACACAGGTTGACGTCGAGCACCTCGGCGTAGTGCGCGGCCGTATAGGCCTCGCACGGCAGGCCGACCGTGCCCGGCACGGAGGAGTTGTTCACCAACGCCCAGAGATCTGAGAGCGTGAAAAACAACGAAAACACAACGTAGCCTAGGCCTGTGACATATCATTAGAACTATTTATTTAAAGCTGTCCAACCTTCCCAGAGATCTGAAAGCTCGCACTCAAACAGAATGAAAATATGATGCAGCCTACGCCTGCGCCTACTCCATATAACTATTTCTTCAGAGCCGTTCGACGACGTGCTTAAAGCCGCAAGTAAGAATGAATGAAGAGGTTCGGTTTCAGAGGTTTGCCACGCGGGAGCACACTGTAGAGGGAAGAGAAAGACTACAATCTTAAATGCCTAAACAGTGCCAGTTTGGTCAACAGATAGATGCTTACTGAACAAAAGAATTGGGCTGTTTTAGCCTAAATTCGCAGAATTTAGCAGTTACTGTAGCCTGTGGATAATTTAATAGGCCTAGCCCACTGACAGAGCCGAGTTCCATGTTCAAAAAGAGTAATGCAGTACAGAACGTACGGCAGTCGGCAGGAAGGTTGTTCTGAACAAAGACGAGGGCGCCGACGACACTCTCGTCTCGTCGCACGTCCAGCAAGAAGGGTTTCAACAACGAGGAGGAAGATTGGTTTCTGTCAACAGCACATCAGCTAACTGTTGCGCATCACAGGATCACAAAGACAATAGCAGTAGGCCTATGCAGAAGGTAGAATAACTTAAACGACGTTATTAGCAACAACCAGTAATGAAAATCTTATAAATACGTACAATTTCATGTATTAGCTATCTCGAGTATACGTGTATGCATGTTATGCACAATACATCTATGGATAGGCTAGGAGATATTGCCTAGCATTGCAAACATAGGCCTATAGTAGTCCAATTTTTTGATACATGTGCATAGATTATGAGACTACATGCATGCATGCTATGCAAAGATTTTTTACACATTTTTTACACCTCAGCCGCTGCACGCCGGTATCGGTCGCACACCCAGCGAAGACGGGCACCCCTTGTGAGTCGAGCCTCAGCGCGAGCAGCTGTCCGAACCCGCCGTCACACGCTGTGATGAGGACACACTTCCTTGAGCGGCCTTCCACCAGCGACCGTCTCAGCAAGCGACGCACGACCCAGTAGGTAATGATGGTGGCGACTAGACCGAGCGAAACTGCGTGGGGCGCTCCAAACCGGTCAAACTTAAACATTTCTCACAGTCAAGATCAGCTGTTTAATGAAGACATCAATTTAGGCCGAGGCCTATCTATAGGCTTAGGCTCATCTATATCATACATTTTAATATGCTGTTTTGAGCTACAGTGTTTGCAGTGGAATGGATAGATACGACATTACCGCTGATAGTTAAATATTGTAACTCACGTAACAGTTAGGCCTACTGACTGTTGACTGCTGGCTCGTAACGCTTTTAGAATGACTCATGCTACCAACATCACCCAATGCCATTACTTTATGAATAGCCTCATGGGAAAACTGTTCAATAATTGAGTGCAAGTCTGCCAATACCACATTAGCCTACTTGCAACGAATCTCGAAACATGAGAGCAACTTAAGGACGCCGTGTTACAGCCTCGCTACAGAGTAGAGACTGATCGCCAAAAGGATTATCATGCAAATGAGCATGCAAATGATTGCTACACTCAAGTTACGGGTCCCACAATGCGGACCGTATGTAGAATTAACTAAAAAGTTGCCTATATAGTAATGCCAAGAGATGAAGAGAAGGCCTTCATAATAGGAGAGTGCAGGCCTACGATTTGGTAAATGCTCCGCTATATGTCCGACTCCCCTTGTGGACACAAACAATAGACTTCTTTAGCACACTAATATCCGTACCCACCATTGCGAGTTAACCTCGAGTTGGTCAATCCGCGAGTTGAGAGTGACCGTTGTCAATCTCCTGTGCCTAGCGTGACGTCACTCAATCTGCCGATTGAGTCAACTCGAGGTTAACTCGCAATGGTGAATACCGATATAAGTCTTATACACTGATTATCCTTCTCACGATTTCTTCTTTCATTAAATGAATGAACTGGAATGATTGCGATGCAAGAGTCAACATCGCAGCATTATGCCTGTTATTTAACTAAATGTTCCTTTCTGTGCGTGCAACATATTTTATTTGCGCAGAGTCCAGAATCAAAACGTAACGCATAAATCAATACAAGAATGATAATTATAATTACCGACACAAATGATGAGTGAACTATGGCCTTGTTTTTAACCGCGTCCACAAGATATATGCAAATACTACACACAAATCTGAATAAATGTTTATATTAACAGTATTTAATTCGTATTAGATTATTAATTTATTATGAATAAATCAATTCATAGAGCCCAAGAATTATGAAAATAGCAAAGGATCCGCATTCATCAAATGTGTGCGATGCAAATAAATGATGGCAAGAAAATCACACGATCACAACGAGAAATTTAACAATGAACAATAAACAATAACACTGACTACATCAAATTTTGGATTCAAGGGCTTAACCCTCATTGGTTTTGCTGCATTATAGTGAAGAAAAATGATGAAAAAGGCTTCAAAATAACGCCATCTTGGCGCGTTTTATGCTTGTCAACGTGGACGCTTTGCTAAACGAAGTCACAAAGTCACAAAGTCGCAAAGTCATTTTGCATTTTAACTAAAATAGGGATTAACGAAAAAATTTTGAAAACATATAAAAATCCTTAAAATTGAGTTTCAAACTAAGCATTAACGTCAAATATTATCGCATTGCATAACTACGGAGATACTGCAATATCAAGCGGTGCATGTAACTTACTGCAAAACTGGCTTTCCAAGCCATGTGCAACATTGCGCATAAATCAGTACAAATTAATTATTACGGTGTTACAATATACGAACTATTCGCAAGTCGTAGCTTTGCTGAAGAAAGCTTTGACACAACATCACAGTTCGATCAATAACTCGATGACTATCAGTTTATTCTTTTCTTTACCCTTAAATCTGATGACTATAATTAAATAGCTCATTACACATTTGATTGTCCTTTATAATATGAATAATCAGATGCAAATTTTATATAATAGTTGACATTTTATAATATAAGAGATAGTAACTGATAAATGTCAAACAATAATTGTTCAAATCCAAAAAATCGTCACGGCAAATCTGAGACTAGAAATTTAAAATATATCGAAGCAATAATAATTCGGATATATGAGTGACCCAATCATACAAAATATTTTGCTGACTAAAAATATTTAAGATATTCATGCATTTCGTGATCAACATTATATGTAGTTACATATTTAACAGCCAAAATAGAACTATCTCACAACCACTGAATGTTATAAACATATAATGTAGCAAAATTGTTGTTCGAAAATCAAAGCAAAATAAAAGAAAACAAAGCAGACGTGAAACTCTTTGATAAAGCACTACAAAATATTTGTCATATTCAATACACCAAATGTCTCTGTCTAATGCAACTTACAAAATCAAACAATTTCTTCATAGATCACGATAATTAAACATTATGCCAAGAAACAGAATACGAATTAAAGGTTAGACATCGCTTATGACCTTCCCTCACAATCATATTCAACTTCATCGCTTTCTTTCCTATTCAGTGCTCTAAACATAGCTCAAACCCAGTTGCTCAACGAAGAGCTATTTCAATAATCATAAATCTGTGCCTCAGTAATAAATCGCCTCGTGTGAAAGAGATCTTAAATCTATTTCTCACTGAGCTGATTGGCTGGCTGACAATGATCTCGGATGTAACTCAACTCTCTACTGAAAAACAAGGCATTAAGATTTTTCTCCTTGTTCAAAATTACAGCCAGCCTTACTTCTAGCTCTCCCGTTGAGGATGATTTGACCCCACTTTAATGTGGAATCCCTTCCATCCGATGATGGTTTAAAAAACCAATCGGGTAATTTGCACTTTGCCCGCAAATTGTGCGCAATGTAAGATTAAACTGAACATGTACATCGCGCTAAACATACCCCTCATTATTTGCAAAACCATCCGCATTATCTGAACCCCAGAAACTACCCCGCCCACAACTAAGCGTTTAACATCTCCCCTCATTCACTCGTTTGTGGTTATCGCTCGCATTCTTTTGCGTTTACGAGTTCTTCTGTGGTATCTTGATGGTGACGGTCTTCACCTCCGTGTAGGCGTGCAGCCCGTACTCGCCCAACTCGCGCCCAGTGCCCGACTGCTTGTAGCCGCCGAAGGGCGCCGCCGCGTCAAAGGCATCGAAGCAGTTGACCCAGACGGTGCCCGCCTGCAGACTGTTGGACAGCTGGATTGCGCTGTCAAGGTCGCGGGTGAAGACCGCCGCAGCAAGGCCGTAAGACGAGTCGTTGGCGCGGCGGATCACCTCATCCCTGGTCCTGGACAACGAGAGTTGTACAGGTGAACAGCAGAGCAAAGAGAGAATTTAGCGCTTGATTAATGTACAATAATTAAGCAGAACGGTTCCAGATAAAATTTAAGTAGGATATATAAATCGTGTAAAGATATTTTATCAGATTTTATTGCCTATCACAATTTTTTTATTTTAAACGAAATATTGATTAAACGTAACAAAACCAGAATAGAATTCACAAAATAATTAATTTATCTTTTTTAAACAAGTGTTTGAGAGTGAATATTACTTTCGCTACAGAACATTACTATAAGAAAATAACTGAATCGTATTTCCAACACAATGCATGGAAATCATACAAAACGTTTCAAATCGACAAACACTATATACAGGTCCAACTGGGCTACAAGGCCTACCAGAGCCTCTCAAATCCAAATTCACCATCCCCACTCACTTAAACTTCAGGATCTGCATGACGGGTCCAAAGATCTCCTCCCTTGCGATCCTCATGTCATCCTTCACGTCGGCGAATATCGTCGGCTCTATGAAGAACCCCTTATCGCCGATCCTCTTGCCCCCGGTGCACAGTTTTGCACCCTCCTTGTTCCCGCTCGCGATCAGATCTATGATCTTGCCCATCTGCTCACCGTCGATCTGTGGCCCCTGCTCGTTGGCGGGGTCAAAGGGGTCGCCGACCTTGCGCCGGCGGGCGCGCTCCACCGAGCGCTCGACAAATTCAGAGTAGATCTTCTCCTCGACGAATATGCGCGAACCGGCGCAGCAGCACTGGCCCTGTCACCGACACACAGAAACATCATCTTCACTTCAACTTCTCTACTGCACTCCACCCTAATGGATGATTATTTGCAGGGCTGATGAAATTAAGCACCTATGCAAAGGGTGCACAATTTCTATTCAAACATCCAAATTCCAACCTAAAAGCACAATGCAGCTATAGGGATTTATTTAATGATGAATTACATCTCTGATAACAAGCAAGCCCAAAAAGCTCATATCCAATAGGGTGCTTCAAACAGCCAATGCTGTTTCTAAACTATGCATAAGCCTGTTTAATGAAGCTGCCTAGTTCAGTTTCTAAACTGCGCACACACCTGGTTGAAGAAGAGCCCGAAGTGGCTCGTCTCCACGGCGTGGTCGAGGTCTGCGTCGGCGAGCACGATGTTGGGACTCTTGCCGCCCAGCTCGAGACTAACGCGCTTGAGGTTGCTCTGCGCCGCGCCCTGCGCCACCAGCTTACCCACCTCCGTCGAACCAGTGAACGCTACCTGGTCACACCAGATATCACAAGACCCACTGATTTTCCAAAGATTTTCTTCAAAACTTGTTAAGATTAAAATTCGCCTAAGATGTTTGAGAAAAAGATTCCAGATCTTTTAAACTCTGATTCTCAGGCATCGAAATTTATTAATTGATTGTCGATTTCAATTTTTACACAAATTTGCCAGACGAATAACTATTGCATAATATTCATATGAAATGTAGTAATGCCAACCAATTACACACCTATATGGTACAATACCCTGTCAAATATCACATAAATATGAATAAATTTTCCTCCCTGATTGATATTTTAAAAATATCTTCCTTAACTGATATTTAATATTCGAGCAGTCGCACCTTGTCGATGTCCATGTGCTGAGCAATGGCCGCTCCTGCAGTCGGTCCATAGCCGGACACAATGTTGATGACCCCGGGGGGAAACCCCGCCTCCATGGCCAACGCTGCAACGTAATTGGCTGACAGCGGCGTCTGCTCGGCGGTCTTCAGGATGACAGTGTTGCCCATGGCTAGCGCAGGACCCCACTTCCACGCCTGAACCAATAGGAAATTCTATATATAATAAAACTATATATGTATGATACGGCAAAATATATATTTGATATTTATTTTGAATATACAGTAATATTTTTCAAGAGTATTGCACATATTACACAATAGCATATTGCCTACACCGATGCTCTACAAATACTCAAACGATATGGAAAAAATACCAAGCTGCCATAGAATAAATACCCAGCTGCCGTTGAACAAATACCAAGCTGCTGTTGAACAAATACCAAGCTGCTGTTGAACAAATACCAAACACATTGCAGCCAATCAAAACTGAAGCAATGATTGACCACAGATGCAATCAAAATTGCAATACTAATAAAATTGATCAACAATTTTCATCTCTTTTATAGTCTGACAACCATATAAGGGATAATTTTGACTTTTTGTTTAGTTTTTGCATACACCAGGGGCTCAAGGTTCTGCATAATTTATTCTTGCTACTCAGTCAGCACAACAGCATTCTAGCAAATCACTAAATTTCAATAAAAGATTATTTTTTAATTCCAGGTAGAAAGCTAAATCTTTCCATTACCCGAGATACCAGTTCATCACGTAAATTTGTGATGAAAACAAAGCGTATAATTTACAATCGATGTGATTTCATGCGACATTGATTCAGGATTGAGTCACAATGTGACTTTGATTCAGGATTGAGTCACGATATGACTGAGATTAAATCAGACTCAGTGATGCACAAACTGCAGAGTAGCACAAACCAGCTCTTGCAAGGGCTCTGAGTCTGACCTGCATGAGGAGAGGAAAGTTCCAGGGGATGATCTGTCCGCACACACCCACTGGCTCATGACGGGTGTAACTGAAGTAATCGCCGCAGATCGGAATCGTCTTGCCATGGTTCTTGTCGGCCCACCCTGCGTAATATCTGCAGCCAACAACTGTAATTATTGTAAGAACATTTATAGGTTCAATTGCTAAGAACCCTACATTTTCATTTCCCTATTCAGATCTAACAGTCCTCTTCAATTTCTATTTAAAATACAGTGAAAATCTAAAATGCAATGAAACTCTAAAATGTACTAATGTCTGAACAATTTAGCAAAGAAATGATATCAAAATTAAACGCAATGCTAAGGTCCCAGTCCAACGAGAACAAGAGTAGTAGTCTAAAGTAATGATTGCATCACTAAAACAGCGCACAAAAAATCCGGGGGAGAAGATTAATTAAAAAACAGAAGCCTAGACATAAAAGTGTTAACCGCAGGCGATCAAATAAAACAGAGCATGGTCAACTGTGCAGGCAGAAAACCAATAAAAACTGTTCAAATCGAACAACCGTGGGCTGTAAGCGACAGATCTTAGGTATTTCAGAGCACTATTTTTGCTTACATAACAGATCACAGTCTTCAAGCTAATGTTCAGCTAAACCCTATATATTAAGTCTTAACCAACACTGATTCTAGTTTAAGTTCACACAAAACTTGACCCACTGAGCTACAACTAGACATTTCAGCTAATATTACTGTTAGGGAGCTCCATCAAGCCAGAGCCACAAATCTAGAGTCAAAAATTATAGCGGTAGTTGCAGTCAAAAGACAAGAACTGCATGTACCATGAAATTTAGACCCAAATAAAAATAATTTTAGAGTCCTTTTAATGCGTACCGGCAAGCCGGTAACGCCACATCTGTGTTAACACAGGTTAGACATTTAAATTGGAGCTGGGTTTTACAACTGGATGCCCTTACTGTCGCCAACTAAAATAACAAATCATCTTGGACGATGATTATCAGCCAGCGACACTTGAGTGCTTAACAGCCTGCTGAAGGGCCTGTAACTCATGGCTTCATAGTTGCCAGCATCCCGGATTCAAACCCAGTCTCTGGATTCTCAGTACAACGCCTTAACCACCTTCACCACATCGTCTCGCTGTACAAACTACAACTAAAGCAGCTACAAGTATCCACCTATACAAATCTAGGAGTGAGTCCGCACCTGTAGCACTTGATGCAGAGCTCGAGGTCTGCTGCGTAAGAGTTGGTGTACGGCTTGCCGTTATCCAGTGTCTCCAGCGAGGCGAGGTAGGCGCGGTCACGCTCCATCAGGTCCGCCAGGCGGGTGAGCAGCCGACCGCGGTCAGCGGCGTCCATGCGGCGCCACGGCGACCCCAGGCTGCAGCGAGAGGGTTAGCACAGGGTTACCGAGGGGTTATTATTTACAGGTGATTAGAGTATCACACAGGGTCCTGCAAGCACAGGTGTACAACTGTACACTGGACTTCATATAGGGCCTAAATGGGTTTATGGAGTGAGTAGTGACCCCAGCCTACTAGCGAATCAACCCGCACGCAGCCATATTTTTAGAATTTTGAATCAAACCTATCATTTAACTGTTTCAAATCTAAATCAAACCCCAAATTGAACAAAACCATGCACTAAAATCACAAAATTCTAAAAACATAAAATTTCACAATAGTGCGTAAGCCGAGTCTTTGATCCTAGGCTATAGTAGGCCTAGTCACAGATGTATTTGTAGATTGTGTCTGTGTGCAACAAATTCAGCACAACAACTTGCCCACCATTTGTGTACTTGGCATAATAACAGAAATGGAAGCAGCAACACGCACGCAAGCAGCAGCAGAGCCTATACTGAGTTCATCCTCCTGCTGAAGGCGAGCAAAAAGGAGGCAAAACGGATAACTACAGGGGGCACCCCCTTTTCACGAATTGCACCGTGTATCACAGATTTTAAATACATCGCACAATATTAAACTTGGCCCTGACAGTTATTTTTTTGGTGCAGCCCCTGACAGGAAGGGGGTGATGTCCCATTGTACCAGCGGATGGTCGCTGGTGATGATTCCCCTGTAGACTGGTAGGAACACTAGTCTCGTCGACTACAATATTGAACAACCTAAAACAATTGAAAATCCCACAACTAGCACTGGTACTATAGGCTAGCTAACGATCGATAAATCAATGCTGTGCAATTCAAAGAGAAGCGCTAAACAAGGCAGGTACAGCACCCGAGCCTCAAACCTCTGCAACCCAAAGCGCATGGCCCTCGCTAACTTTTACAAAGTGGAGGGTCGACACAATTTTTGAAGGGGATAAATTATCCTTCACTGTAAACATTTGTGAATCCAACTGATATCGAGATTGATATCAACTGACGTCAAGCTCCCAGGCGTTTAAAACAATGTTAGCTACCATTTTTTCTACTGAGGCAATAGAGGTTAACTAACATGCAGTGTGAGAATTAATTCTGAATATCCAGAATGGGAAAAGTGTAGAGACGAAAAGGCAACAGACTTTATTTATAATTAGTTCTAGCTGTAATTAAGAGCTTCATAGTTTAGCAGATACATAGTTATATGCCCCAAGCACGCGGCCATGCGCACGAACCACATCAACCATGCTCATACACAGATAATAATTAGAAGCCTACTTTGACCTACTTCAGGCTGCCGCGGTGGGCTATGTACATTTAGGCAAAGTCTGTAAATCATTATAGCCTAGACTGCCTCCCACTGTCAGAAGGCCTAGCCTACAGCTAAAACAGTGGTCCATTTTAAATAGCCCAGCCGCTAGCCTGTTGGGCTCTGATTAAGTACAACATATGGGTGCAAGCGATATCATAGGGTTTATGACAACATTTGATCAATAAGTTTGAGGCTAAAAATTTAGACTGTAGCCTCATTTAAAAAAAATTGCATTTATATTAAAAGTACCAAAACCACGCGGTAGTGAATATTAAAGGCATGGATAATAACTTGAAGATAAATGAGAAATTCAAATGAAATCGAGCAGTTTTAATGTGAATACTGACTGAACTGATCAATACAAATAAATTACATTTCAAACTCGTTGAAAATGAAGATTTAAACAAAATTATTTGAATCAGTTTAATTTCAGTTGAAGTAAATGAATATTATAAAGATGCCAATAAAATTAAATTACACCGTACACAGTTTATCAGAAAACGAGAAGGATCCTGTTTAAATATTTCAAGCGTAAAATATTCAATTTTAAAAATACACTCTAGGAATTCCCGCAGCGTGACACAGCAGATGGTAAGCCAATATAGTATATTTCATACAATGGGTACAAGTTAGACATTACATAAATACATACAATTAATTACATACATAAAAATACCACACAAAATGCTCTACATAATCCATTGAGCGCACTAGACAACTACAGACAGCGTGAATGCCTGTCAGGTACCATCATCAACACGCTATGTATGCCCCATTCACACCCTTGGCAGCCGTTAACAGGCCATCCAACGCTTGAAAAGACTCACATGACCCATTATACCTGCCCCTACTTGTCACAAAGATCATATATTCATCAAAAGACCAAGTGACTAGACGTTCAATGGGTGTGTGTTGTGCAGCTATGATCGCCTCACGTTTAACAGTGCTCAGGTCGTGCTGTTCACTATGAGCAATCGGAATAATTCATAATAGAGCCAAAATTCGAATTAACTTGAAACTCTAAACATTCGCCAGTGATATTCGAAGCACTTTAAAGAATTACAGTACAGTACTTTGATAGAATACTTTCAATCGGACAAAGGGATTCTTTAGCGCCCGCATGAAAATAAATATAGGCCGGTACCGTAATACTTTTTTAATCGATGCACAGTCAGCAATTTTAACAAATGTTAAAATGCATCTGGACATTGCCGTCCATATGCACTCAATGCTTAACATTTTCATCAAATTAAATCTTCAATACACCCAAACATGCTGATGGCGCAGGGCGAGTCTATTGATGGCACTACATTTTTACAACAAATGCCACCGTGGCTATTGCTTTTTAAATTTGAATATTAAATTATTGACGACCGAAATAAATTGCGTTCACAAATTTGACAATTTTGTCTATGTTTTTGTTCTACGTGTATGCGCACTCAAAATTTCACATAATAAGCGAATCGTTAAAATATAATGATTTCGTTACGGCTATTATCAGTTTCTCATTGAATAACCGTACATAATAGCCTGGCATAATTGAACATCACAATATACAAACTCTAAATAAATAATCCCTAGTGCAAATGTAGCATGTTGTCTATAAATCAATTCTAGCTCAAATACATCTTGTCTATTTGCAAAGAGCTGGATCTGAGATCTTGTTAAGTATCCCCTGCAGGCACGCTTGACTCTGCAACATTCACACCGTCACGCTTCAGTGCGCTAATGAAACCACAGTTGACTGATTATTCAACAGAGGTCCTATTCAGCCCAGCGGCTCACAAACTGAGCTTTAAATTTCATTGAAATATTTCAGAAATGTAGCTGTCAAAAGATCGACCTTTAGCGAGGGCTCAAGCCTTGTTTGTGAATCTCACCCATAGCTGCGAGTCCACAAAATAGATCACACTGTCAAATGTCAAAGTCTGTTTTAAAAGCCACTTAAAAATGACCAGCTCAGCTTTGAACCAAATAATTCCAATGTACCGGGTACGGTAGTCCTATATATATCTAATGTTCAAAAAGGATCCGCGCCTGCGCCACCAAGGTATATTATTATAGCCTGGCATCACAATGTTCAACCATATTTAATATATATGTCACTGTGGTGTGACACCAAGACTTAGTGCCTGCATCAAGAATTTATTAGAAAGCTCCCTGTCGCCGCTTTTAGTTTATTCGCTCAATTATTTATAAAACGAGCAGCGCCACACACGGAGCAAAAACCAAACGGTAGACAGCCCTTCTGACAAACCATAACTCAAATTCATCCAAGTTACACTGACGAGCAACAATGAAGATAAAACTAGCAATCTTCAAGACAAAAAATAAAACGAAGTAATATCATCGCTCTTGCTCAAGAGAGCAATCGTGACTATAAAATATTTCTCTAGATACAAATTCCAACAGAGCATTACTACAATTTCTATTTAAAGCAAATACTTGAAGGCCATTGCTAATTGAAGCATTCTAATTGAATCCATTTCTAAATATGCGGATTAGTTTATTTGCAGCTATTTTTATGAACTTCAAGCACCATTAAGTTAACACCATTAAAGGACAAAACAGGAAGCAGGCTCATTCAATAACTAGACTCATAATACACATCAGCTGTATCGGCTACAAGGCCATATATAGCCTACACAACAGATTCATGACTTTTATTACCTTTTAACAATTCATCATATTGTTGTGATATGAAAGGGAATCTGACGCAACAGAGCCTTGGTGGGCACGCGGTGGTTTGACTGATTAGAACTCTGGCACAAGATAATCTTCTTAACATCCGAACGAAATGCACATCTTGGTAATTTCAACAATCTTGACTGCTCCGATGACTTGAAATTCGCTGTTAATAGGGTACAAATACCTTTTTGATTAATTACTACTAGAAGCCTTGGAAGGTTGATATATCAATTTTCAATGTTAAGTCTACAACGTAGACATACAATCTATAGCATTTTGATTTATTCAAATCAAAGCATTTATTTTCAACCACTTTTCATATGTTGACTGACATTTTCTGTACATTTACAACTCTCAATTTCAAATGGAATATTTTTGACCAATCAATAATTGTGCTTCGCAAATTTGAACGATTCATAGAGTCTCCTGTTTGAGACTCAATACCAATTTTCGAAAACAATGTCAGCATCTAGGAGTTCAAAATTGAAGTCTTTACGCGATTTCAGGTGCTTAAACTGGAGAAGAACCGGCCACTCACCGAAAGGCCTCGTGAGCAGCCTTGACGGCCTTGTCCACGTCGGCCCTCTCCCCCGCCGCCACCTCACAGATAGTCTCCCCCGTTGAGGGGTTGATGGAGGGGAAGGTCTTGCCGCTCACCGCGGGCACCCACTCGTTGTTGATGAAAAGCTTCGCGTAGTGAATCTCTGGCGTGCGAATGGGAGCCGGCATGGCTGCCGTGGCGAGGAGCCGCGCGAGGCTGCATGGCACAGCCGCGCGGCTGCAAATACAGCCGGAACCGGGTTAAAAAATATTTAAGGTATCTATCATACAGATTATTTATCGAACTCAACAAGAGTTTATTTGCTTTGAGCAATATTATATTGTATCAAGCTTAAGTAACGAAACAACAAATTGAACAAAAATTTGTATTCAACACAGAGGATACAAGATTAAATGACTAAAATTCAAGTATTGAATTAAAACAAAATGCAATCAATTGTCTCCTAATTTACTTCTTATAACTGATATATCCATTCATTCTATTCTATAATGGGATGATAAACAGTCATTTCTAATCTAACTAGTTTTCATCTGCCATATTTTTTCAGTTGCACTAGTGGGCCTACTGCGCTCTTGTAGGCGTATGCGGTAGAGAGTGACATGGGAAAGCTTTAGCTCCCCAACCCTTAACCAAAATTTAAAATTTCTCCCCTCCCCACCGCCCCCTGCAAACAAATTTTAAATGTCCTCCCCTCCCGTTCCCCTTCCCGCAAAGATCGTTCCGCTTCCCTCCCCATTCCCCAAAATTTTTTAATTTTTCAAAGCGGTTTCCCGCAATTATTTTAAATATAGATTGACAAAAGCGTCATTATTGAGGAGGGGGGGGGTCCAAGAATGTATGACCCTCCAATATTTTGAAACAACTGTTTGGATCAATCAATATTTGAATGCGTGTTATTCTAACTCCATTTATGTACAACTCAATATTTGAACTTTATTTTGGACTTATCCAAATTTTATTTTTGAACCCCCAAAATATTGAGATCAGATTGACGCCCAGGTAGGCACACAGACAATGCTATGGTAATACTGCAGCTTGTAGCTTTCTGCCTGAGAGGGGGGAGGCGGGCATTTGAGGATGCTGAGGGAGGGGCATTGAAAGAACGCATCGCTCCGTGTTAATATAGATAAGGCTGGTCTATCCAAATTTCACACGAACATTGAACATCGGCATATTTGATCGAAACACGCATTCTCGCATTCTCGAGAAAAACATCTGGGAGCATCCCTGCATGGCTAAAATGCCCAATGATGCTTTAATGACTGTCTCTGCCGAGTGTCAAGCATCCTGTCAGCGCCTCCCGCCACGCCCACTATAGACAGCTGTGTCGACAGCAGCGATAAGGAGCCGCTACTTACCGCTGTGAACCTGTGAGCTGACCGCACAGAGTATACGCCGAGAATGCTCCAGAGACCATTAAGCTCGAGCTGACAACAGTCAATATAAACTATGTGACGACTAGGGTCGTCGATCAAGTGAACGGCTTGGAAACAGATGTCTTTAGCGACATCACTGTCAGGGGGTCGAAATTGTAATCGGGTGTGCATGGAGACGCGTCTAGCATCCCTCCCCTTCCCCGTAATGTTATGAATTGATGGAAGCAGCGAAATAAACATCTTAATTTAATTTCTTTAGCCACCCCGCGGTTTTACCGCAACCCCTTTCCCCATTTACCGCTGGAAACAATTTACGGCGGTCCCTGCCCCGTGGTAAAAACCGCTCCTTAAATGTTTGGTTCACCTCCGGCAGCCTCACCAATGATAACAACGATAACCCTATCTTTGCTAACAGGTTACCTGTGTTCGAGATAGGACTTTTACCATTACGAACGTTGAAAATCGACAGAGCTCATCTGGAGATTCGTGAGACCTTCAATTTAACTCCTCGATGTGCGCAACTACACGCGAACACAGGTAGCTGTAGCCTGTTGTCAGAGAGAGGGAAGTTATCATTAGTGAGGCTGACGGAGGTTGGCCAATGTTTTTCACTCGCTCCCCGCGGAATTTACCGCGATTTACCGCGGTTACCCACTGTTCCCCACCCCATGTCACTCTCTAGTATGCGGACGTTAAACTGCATTCATGCACAAACTGTGCACACAGTTTATGCAAGATAAGCTACTAACTATATAATTAGTTTACCTGCTGACAACTCTCTGGAGAATCGAACTGGAGACGCGCAGCATCCTGCCAAGGCTTCAGAGGATGAGGCTCGCGAGGTGAAGAAATGTGCCGAAATATTCACCACCTGCACGCGCCCGCGAGAAATGTCCGCAGATTAGGCGCTTGCCTGTAGGCCTAGTCCCTGATTGAGGATAGGCCTAGGCAGGCTTGACAGTAATCAACAATGCATTTGAGATAATTGAATTCTCCCAAGATTCTAGGCATCTCGGCCAAGAATATCCCTATACCGCGTTTCGGGCAAAAATACCAAGATATGCCAATCTACCGTTATAGAATGCGCCATTCACAAACTATCTCAAGATACATATTTGGCGGTTACGTTAAAGATAAGAAGCGCGTCACAATTTCCCTAAATCTAGTGATGTACGTAAAGCAGTTGTAGAATCATGATAAGGCCGCAGTGATAAGGCAGTGTTGACCCGATGGCGAAGGAAGGGATCAGAATTAAGGGGTTACCATCAAATTAGCAGGCTAGAAGAGAACCAAAAAAGTTATTTAAAAAAATCTAAATATTCACTGTCTGCGAAATTATATATATACATAATTTGTGTATGAGGTCAAGATTCATTTGAGTTTTCTTTGTCCCTTACTTTATTGAATTAATTTTAAAAATTGAATAAAGAAGACTTCTAAAAATTTAAGATAATTGTCCTCGCCCCCTAGTTTTTTACAAGCGAGAGCTATGCAGTGACCTCTAGGACAACGACTAGTGAATCTTTCCTCCTAGAGAGTGTAAGCTTATCTGTCAAAACTACACGTATTTTTTACTAACTATAAAATTATTTACTATTAGTTTTTTTTACTATTATAGTAGGCCTACGGCAATATTGAAGGGTGGAGTGGGCGGGGAAAGAGTTAAGCCAATCTTTGAATCTAGCTGGCCTGTAAATAAGATTATCTTACGATAAATTTGGCAAAAAATATCCGACCCTTTTCATAAAAAATATTTAAGGGACTTGAGTGCACATGTGGAAGAGCCAGAGACCCTTTCCCCATGCATGGCGCCGAAATCGATGGCGCAGAATAAGGCAGAGAGATTTGATTGGTCATCTAACAATTAATCCTTAGACTGTGTGTCAGCTGTGATAAAAACATGAATTGACTTTAATCAAATATTTTATATTAAATGACTATAATAAATTCATAGGCCTAGGTTAGTTTGGGCAGTTGAGGTACAAAATGCTCCATAATAATAATTATTTAATTGAATTACTTGAATTATAAGTGTTGAAGTGTTGCGAGACGAAGACATGAGCTTTGGATAGTGATCAGTGGTTGAGGCAAGCAGGAATCTAGTTCCTAAGTACACACATGTAGGCTAATCGTATAATAAATTAATAATGCTTCAGATGTAGTTATAGCTTTGACGGACCGTGATTTCATTGAGTTTTATGACCTAACTTTTTGCCCCGGCGATCGCCCGTAGACTGACGACATGGCAGGATTGATCAAGGGTCAGATCTTGAAGCATCTATCCAAGTAGGTGTGACTCTGTATAACTGTCTAAAATAGATCGCATTATAATTAACTGCCGAAAAGGCACCGAAAAGGATCGTAATAGAAGCCAGAAGTGACCGGAAAGAAGAAAAAGGATCCTGAAGGATGATTTATACATGATAGAAACAGCGTGCTTCATTTGCTGCTCAAAGACATTCTTTGCTGAAGGTGTTGCCTAAATACATCAAGGCAACCGTCTTGAATCAAATATCGCTGTATAAGTTAAATCCAAAATGATATGTTTTTTCATCAAGGTTATTCCTTGATAGTTTCGGATGCAAAATAATGATGTCTTTATAATCATTGAAATTGTCATATGCGCAGGGGCTGAAGACGGGGGGGGGGTATTTTGCATACGTAATT